>JACEFZ010017238.1:0-67500 GCA_014155875.1 Cepaea nemoralis
GGTTTTAAAAAAGGAAAGGGGTTTTTTTAAAAGGAAGGGGGAAGGGGGGGCCGGGGGGTTTTGGGAAAAAACAAATTTGGGGGGCTTTTTGGTGCAGGAGAGCCGGGCGTTGATAACACTACATCTAGCTTAAGAATGGAGGTGGAGGCGGTCAGAGCAGCTTTCCGCTGGATAGAAAACACGATACATACACACATTGTGATTGTAACTGACTCATAAAGCATGCTGAGAAGGGTGAGAACAGGCAGGCTTCGTGCAGAGTGGCTTGCTTAGCTTCGGAGGTCACGGGTAGTAAGCATCACTTGGATCTTTTCTCCTGGGCATGCCGGTGTGCTGGGGAATGAACAGACGGACAGATTGGCTGGCTCGGCAAAATTTGGTGGAGTATGATGCATGACAAGGCAGACGTGTTGCGGCCTTTGTGGGGCACGTGTAACCTCGGGGGAGCAGATGGATCACCATGGTCTGGTAAAATGAGAAACGGGGTTTTTACGAGGGGATCGGGCCGACCTGGGCCTCGGAGAAGGCGAGACGGACATATAATCAGATTGCTACTGGAACTATTAGTGTTGGAACTCTTCGCTGGCTGCTGAATGGGGCGGAGCGCTAGGGGAAATGTCCCAATTGTGATGTGGGGTTCCAAAACCCTAAAATCAATAAAGGGAATGAATGAGTTCCCAGGGGGGAGAACTTTGTTTTAAATAACAGGTGGGGAACATCTTTGTCATCTTTATTGTTGCTGTAGACTGAAACCAACACTAACGCTAGACATTTCGGGCCCTTTCACAGAGACTATGGGTTATTAAAATTGAATTAAAATTGTTAAGTCACAACAATTTGGATAAACACAGACTTCACTAGTCATGTTTCCTTAGGGATTTGATAGAGGGGATCCGAGCACTTATGGACTGAATGGTTCGATGTGCAATGAGGATGATCTGTCGACTAACTAACTAACATTAAATGAGATGCTCCCCATCAGGTACTGGGCGAAGTCGGGCCGTGTCAGACAGAGACAGATATATAGATCCCCGCCAGGGCCTGGGCGAAGCCGGGTCGGATCAGCTAGTGATCGATAAAAGACATTCTTTGTGATACTCCGAAGGTGATTCTCCTTGTTGTGCCCCACCATGGTGATTGGTCTTCTTTCCGGGTTTTAAAACCATCTCTGTGATCGACGGCGCCTCAAGAGCGAAGAGTAATCATAACTGAATGCTTCGCGGGCCCCTATAGCCCCTGACAGTTAGTTAGTTACCGTAGTTAGTTAGGTTCCAACTTCATCGCGTCATCCCCCATTTCCAAACGCGTCATCCCCATTTTTGCTCCGTTCCGGTGCCAGCGAATATCACACAAAATGCTCCCCACTGTCCAATGTGAAAAGTGGAACAGACAGGAGTCTCGGCAATCAGCCCGCACAGGTACACTGTGCACTAATGCCGCCGTCAGAATGTCAACACAAATTCATCCTTCATTCATTCATTCAGTAGCATGTCCTTTGCAGAACCTCGCTCCCATAACAACCCTCCGGAAAACCTCTCGATCACAAGCAAGATGCCCCGAGTCCGATACACCCATCTGGAGATCATCCACCACATCCTGCACCCATCTTCTCTTTGGCCTTCCTCTTCCTCTCTTCTCAGGCATATAACCCTCCATTATTGTTCTCTCCAGACTTTCGTGACGTTTCAAGTGACCAAAATATTTCAATTTTCTTTGTTTATCATCTTTAATAGCAACCTTCTTCAATATTCGACTCTTGAAGTATGGATGCATTGGTTCTTTTCTTTACAAAATGCATCCACAAATAGTAAATACCACCATTCATCGTTGATGGACTCGGCAGTCACCAGAAAGACCTCCTTGACCCGGGTTTTCTCACATGGCTTGTCTATAGCCCTGACTGTACTGGGCTTAGATACCGGGTACAGAGCGGGCAGGTGGTCGCTTCTACAATCCCCAAGGAAAACTCCATTTTGTGGATGCCGCCTCTTGTGATACAAGCGTCAGGTCGATGGCGGTGTCAGGGTCCCCCAGTCTCATTGCCTGCCTAGTTGGTTGTCCCATCATTTAGACAGACAACATCCGTATCAAGCGAGGCCTCGCAGAGCAGTGCCCGGTATGTTCTCTCCCGACCTGTCCCACTCGCTAATTGAAGTAACCACATAACAGATACCTGGTAAATGAAGAACAAATATTTGTATCAACCAGTGCTGGCCTGATGATCTCGCTTTTGGCAGCAAACAGTGTTTCCTAGGGTTTTTTTTGTTTGTGTTGGTTACATGTGTCTTTATCTTGCTGCACAAGAACCTGCACACTTGTCTTTCTGTTCTTATCTGTCCTCTACTTTTGTTGTCTTGGGAAAAGGCGCTTAGTCCACCGAACACGAGTTTCCTCCTCTCTCTCTCTCTCTCTCTCTCTCTCCTATATATATATATATATATATATATATTTATATTATAAAAATTAATAATTTTTATAAAAAAATATAATTATATATATATATATATATTTCCCTTCCTTTTTCTCTCACTTGTCTTTATACTTTGTTATGTCTTTCACCATTTTTCCCTCGTATCTCTGTCTCTCACACTATCTTCGTTATCTATTTTCCCCCCCTCTCTTTTTTTCCCTGCTTCCATTCCCAGGTTCTCCTGCATTTTTGTGCGTAGCATTTCCTTGTTTATTTGTTAATTCATCAGGCCAGTAATGGGAACCTGGTGTTTGAATTCCTAATCATGTCTTTCTGGGCACGCATATTACTGTCAGTTTGGACCGGAATTATGAGGACATAAATAGCGGAAATAGTAGGGCGGTAATGTCAAAAAAAAGTGGAAGCTTTATAAACAGAAAGTGTACAAAAACGCAAGTTAAAAATTTTTTTTAAACCCCGCAGGGGGACACATTGGGGATACCAATCGGGAAAATTATTCTTGATATTTAAACAGCTTTATACTTCAGCTATACCGCTCCGTATAAACTACTCTGTCTATTCGGACTCAAGTCCGTATAAACTCTCCCCTTTCTCTCGCCTTCATTAGCAAACGACAATCAAGGAAACACAACAAGACACAAAACATTCTTATATATGGCTCTTGAATATATGAAAACTGGCGAGACCCTGGGTACAGATAACATCACAACAGAAATAGTCAATGCCTTAGAATAATATGGAATAGACCAAGTCGCCAGACTGCTGAACGCAATATACGATACTGGAGATATACCTCCTGAATTATGTAATTCTCTATTTATGGCAATCCCAAAGAAATCAGGAGCATTGGAATGCGATCAGTTAGTTAGTTAGTTGACAGATCATCTTCATTGCACATCGAACCATTCAGTCCATAAGTGCTTGGATCCCCTCCTCAGCAAATCCCGCAGCGTGTAGCGGCTAACGACACCAGTTCTGTGTTGGTTTATCAATCTTCTTTGGATTCCTGCGTAGTGTTCTTGTTTGGCCACCCCTCTTTTAATTTGTTGTTCTCACAGTCTGGCCATTGTTGTAGATTCACAGTCATCAATTGGTTCACGCAAAAGTCTTACTTCTCGTAGAGCATTCAGAATATCAGCCTGGTCCATGGCACGTCCACCCTCCACAATAGCTTTACCTGCGAGCTTGTCAGCCCGCTCATTTCCTTGTACTCCCGCATGCCCTGGCACGAAGATGAAACTAATCTTTGCCAGTCGAGACCTCTCCAGAGCCCCAAACCATACTCAATGACTAAACATATTAACTGCTGAAAGAGCATGTAAAGCATCCTCTGCTCTACCCCGGTTGCTGCCATCGCCCTGAGTGCACTAAGCCCCTTCAAGCTTTCACCACAAAACGCCTCCACATGATCTTTACAAGATATACTTCTGTCTAAGGTGATACCCAATCACTTCAATTTACTCTCTCTCTCTCTCTCTCTCTCTCTCTCTCTCTCTCTCTCTCTCTCTCTCTCTCTCTCTCTCTCTCTCTCTCTCTCTCTCTCTCTCTCTCTCTCTCTCTCTCTCTCCCCACTGAAAGGACATCCTTTCAATGTAATACATGGGGCATCTACCTTAACGATTAACTTTTCCAGGGAATACTACACGACCAATGCATTGCCTGCATTTCTTACAGCTCCTGAATCCACGCACCACACAGACACCTTCTTTACTGCCGACTGTAAATCTTCAAACAAATTAAACTATAGAGACGTTTCCATTGTCATACTATATGTGACTGTATAGTCTCTTCAAACAAATTAAACTATATAGATATTTCCATTGTTATATTCTATATGACTGTGAAGACCACCATAGTCTTTGCATTGCGTAAAGAAAATTGCCTCATAAATAGTATCATCTCTCGGAAACTAAAATCTTTCGGCCATATGAAAAGAACACAAGTGGAGGCATGGCTACTGGAAAAAAGACACAGGTGTGCATGAGGTGGCAACAATGACTAGAGACAAGAGAGGCATTTGGTATACGACGTTCTGCAAACGACCTGCTATTGATGAATCTTTACAAATGAAAAGAGCACATAAAATTACTCTCGCAAAACAACAACAACAACAACAACAACAACAACAACAACAACAACAACAACAACAACAACAAGTAGTCCGCACCATGATTCTATTATTATGTTGTTCCCGTAAACTAATTTTCTTGTCAGCTCTAATACCATTGTTTTGTTGTTGTACAGGAACGACAACTCCCAGCTCAGTTTCATGACCGCATATCTCCGCGAGCAATTTGTCCAGTAACATATTCTATCACACCTAGCACTTGCTCTTTCTATGTATGTTGAGTGGGTGGGTGTTTGTGCATGAGTCACTGTCGTCTGCGAGGTGATGCAGCGCTGAAACTTCAAGTCAAATCACACGCCATGAAACGCTAGACAAGTAATCCAGCTCACAGTCAGACACACAGTTATTATTACATCACCGTAAACCGTTTACAGTTGACGTTGATTGATTCCTGTCGCATCAGTTGCGAAAAGATGTCTATTTTCAACGCATTTATATTTTACTGAGTAAAATGTGAATACAGTTTGTGGAACTGCGGTAAAGCTGTGGAAATGTAAATAATATAAAATAACACTAAGTAATGCAGCTTTACAGAACAGAATTACGAAACATACAGGACGTTACGGCGACTATCCTTCATCAGCAAATAAATGCATACACGAAACACAACATATAGTACAGGAGAAGATCCCCCGGTTACTACATTAAGGCATACGGATGGGATGAGAAGAATAAAAATATTTTTAAAAAAGAAAGAAAAAAGCGAGCAATGAGGAGAAAATGAAAATGTGAATAAAAATGTTGCTACTTATCTCAGAGTCCTGGGCTGTATTTTCTCTTCATTGCTCGCATATGTTTTTTGTTGTTGTTGATCTTTTTATTCTTCTCATTCCGTCCTTATGTCTTAATGTAGTCACCGGATGTTTTGTGTATGTATTTGTTTGTTGATGAAGGCTAATCGCCGCTACGTCCTTTTTTGTTTTGTAATTCTGTTCTGTAAAGCGGCATTACTTTGTGTTATTTTATATTGTTTATAGTTTACTGCAGGTGTGTGTATTTGAAAGGTTGTATTTGAGTGTTGCATATGTGTCCATAATCAAGAACACCCACCATGCACTATGTTTAATTAACTCATTCTGTGTCAGCGATTTGTAATATTAACCTATTCTGTGTCAGTGATTTGTAATATTACCCCTTTCTGTGTCAGTGGTTTGTAATATTAACCTATTTTGTGTCAGTGATTTGTATAACGAAGACACAAACAATAGTTGCACGATTTATTGCCTGGCATATTTCGCTGCATCTCGTCAGGTACATATGCAGAAATAACACAACATAAAGTGAAATAACTAGATAAATCCTTCAATCTGAAATATACACATATTCGCACACTAATGTCGATTGTCCACCACGGTAATTTTAAACTGACTAACATGTCTTTCTGCTCACATAAGGCCGGCTTACGCAGGTTGATCACTATGGCTTCAGGAAACCTTAACAACCGATTATTCTGTGTGTTGAACAACACACAACACACGGAAGGCACTGTCTCTTTCAACTACATGACCACTCTCGAGCATTTGTCTCGCAACCGATGAAGCAGGATTGTTCCGGTGTGTCGGCCTGCCTAGGTTACCATCTTCTGTGTGTAGTATCTTGTCCACCTAGTTCGGAATGTGTTCCAACACACTGTTATGTTACTGTCGTTATGTTCTACCTATGTAGATGATCTCGCACATGCGTGTAAATTGGTAAATACAATTAGATTTGGTGTACAAAGCTACAGGTTCTTTAACTGCTGGGGTGGGGATCGGTGTGGTTTTGTACCTGATAACCGGAGTTGCAGCACAGAATGTTCGCCCGACTACTGTGATAAGCCGGTCCTGCAAACGTTGCATTACGTCATCTCCTCGGAAGGTTAACTGGATGAAAACCTTGAGTTTAGGGAATGTAGTTTCTTCTGGTTTAGGTTTGGGATGTTGGCAGTGGCACTTTATAAATTCTGTGGAGTACCCATTCAGGTTTAAGGCATTCTTCAGAGTTTTAAATTCCTCTGTCAGTGTGTCCTGGGTGCATATCTTCCTAGCACGGTCAAACAGGGTCCGTACTAAGCCCCGTTTGTACTGGACAGGTGCGAAGCTCTGAAAATTTAAATATTGGCCAGTGATTTGTAATATTAACGCAATCTGTGTCAGTGATTTGTAATACTAACCTAATGTGTGTCAGCGATTTGTAATATTAACCTATTATGTGTTATGGATTTATAATATTAAACTATTCTATGTCATTGATGTCTAATATTAACCAATCCTATGACAGTCGTTTGTAATATTAACCCATTCTATGACAATGATTTGTAATATTAACCCATCATATAAACATCCTATGACAATGATGTGTAATATTAATATATCCTATGACAGTGATCTGTAACAGGAGAATAAAACATAATGGACATTTTAACACCCCATAAAGCGCATAGAGCATTTGGCGATGACAACAAATGTTTAATTAATTTTAAGTTAAAATAATCTAAACTTTACCAGTGCAAAATCGACCCCCGTGCTTTAGGGTTTAGTGAGACGCGCAGTTTCATATATCCCCGTCATACCGAGTGTGGTGTGCGTACGATGAAGTAGAGGCAAACCACTCTTTAATGTCTCAGAAATCAATGACAAACTGCTGAACTAACACTGTCTAGTCAACCACACCTGATATACCACAAACCATGAACAAATGCTGGGAATGACTGCAACGTCTTGTAAAGGATATGCAGCTAATTTAAACCAGTGTACACGGAAGTGTAGACTATGTATGTGTGTGTATAGAAACATGTCTCTGGTTGGTTGCTTTGATGATTGTGAATTCTCTGGAATGTTGCATAATTTGCCTCTTATTTTAAAAGACCACTATTTTATACCCGAATGTTTTGCTGGCAAAGATCAGTCTGCAGGAGGGTCGCCATATCTTCCCCCTGTCAACGATTATATATTTCTCGTCGTCTCTGTACAAGATTTGTTTTATTTTGTTTTGCATATCCCTTACCTCTCTATCTTACCTCTTTAAAAGACCTCTATTTACCTCTAAATAGGGCATGCATGTATCTGTGCCATGCTGGTGTTGAGACTTGTCTCCCAACCCAATACCAAATTACCTTCCCCGCGGGGACTGTGTAGACGAGTCCTCCTTCCACTCCGCAAGCTCAGAAAGCAATTCTGAGTATATATGGATGGGATATTAGCCGTTGCTTGTGCATGCATGAGGTGTTTCCCTACGTAAACACGTCAGCATAAATGCTGAGAGATAAGGCAACCATGCCCTTTATGCAAAGTGAATGCTCTGATCAAGCGTCGTATCACATTAGTCTGGCTTACAGAGGCATTGCTCTCTCTAAAAATAACTTCCTGTGGCATGTCTGTCTATAACTCTCTTTGCTTTTCCCTGTATTTTTTAGCCGTGTCTTACACAGCATGGTAGTTTGTGCAGACGCGCTTTCCAATATATATTTGTCCATGTATTCTTACTAATTCCGGCTTAGCGGCGAAGGTGATTACCGACAAAGTTCGTAATCTCGCATACCGCGTTAAAACACACTTGCAGACGATTTGGCAGCAGCCCGCCTTGCGTTGGTTGTTTTACGAAAAGGTATGGGTGCATGTCGTTCAGAAAGCAATGGCACACTACTGAGCGTCAACTTGCCAAGAGATCACAAACAGCAAAAAAAAAAAAAAAAAAAAAAAAATTGCCGTATGGGACTGCGACGTTCTGTAAAAGGATATGCAACTAACTTTTATTCTTACTAATGTTTTAACAGTATTCGCCTCAGAAAATCCTGTAGCTCATTGTAATCTGTCAGCGGACGATATATGCACTTTCTAAAAAGCAGTTTCATCGACTGGTCTATTTAGGCAACTTTATGTATAGACAATATAGAAGATGTTGCGGGAAGAGGAGCAGCAGCAACAAAGAGAAGACGAGGCAACGCAATTGTTAGGGCTAACGATGTCTAAACCGTGTGATGGGGGACTACTGGGAAGCTGATAGTGGTATATCCTAATTGGGATCTGGAAACCCTGGAGTGGAGAAAAGAGAGACTGTTGCTGCATGTATGATCTAGAGTGTTCAGGTTCAGAAACTCGTTAAAGATATAACTTGAGCAGCGAAGCTACATGCTGAACAACTTATTTACTACCGTATTGCATGATTAGAATGTCGTCATCTTCCAGGCCGTCTTGTAACAGGTTATACCCGAATGGTTTTGCTGGCAAAGTGCAATCTGCATGATGCCCATAACTGCCCCCTTTCAAAGACTATAAATTTTTCGTCGTCTGTGTACAATATTAGCTACAGGGAAATCTATATCCATGCACACACTATATACAATCTGTTTCTCTCTCTCTCTCTCTCTTCTCTCTCTCTCTCTCTCTCCTCTCTCTATATATATATATATATATATATATATATATATATATATATATATATATCGATTATTACACCCCCCCCCCCCCCCCGTGAGGATAACGACTTTGTCTCCGAAGTAGTCGATGGATGGCTGCTTAAAGCAATGAAATAACCTCGTGCCTATCCTTTCCAGATATCTCGGCTAGACAACTGCATTAACCGTTAGTTTCAAAACATCTAAGGTGGACGTCGCCATGGAAGTACAAAGAGAAGCAATCATCATCATCAGGTGGCAAGAAGTTCGCAGAACATCGCTCTCATCCGTCCTCAGAAAAGACTCCTGCCTTGCTCCCTCTGTCAGGCACCATATGACCTATTGCTCCTCATTCTAAGTCACTTTGGCTTTTGGTGTGGTCTATGTTTTTAAGTTTCCGATACTTAATGCTGTTTTCTTCGATATTCAGGTTGCGTAGAATGCCAGTATTATACTTCTTTGTGATCCACGATATTCTAACGCTTTTTAAGGTAAAATTTAAATTCAAAAGTCTAAATGTTTTCCTTAAGTCATTGCCAACTACTCAGTGATTCACATCTATATGTTGCCATTTTCCCCGATCTTTCATGAAAAGGAGAATACAATAACACTTGAAGTCAATACTTTCTTCCATATCTTTCAGTGATAGTTCACATAGAATAGACAGGGATATATCTCATACCCATAAATACATATCCGTAATTGGAGTTTCTTCATAAATAAGTCACTCACGCACGGAGTCTCGATGTTCACATCGGCATGCACGCCCGCCTGTTGAGACATTTAGCAATCTATCAGTCCTAGCACGCAAGCCATTGTACTGTTGCATGACGCAACGAGTAATTGGAAATTGCTGATTTTTGCTCTGGCTTGCTCGATGCAATATAATTCCTCAATCCGTGTCGCCTTATATCTCTGTAATTATATCTTCTGTGTTTCTCCAATGCTCTTTTGTGTCCGGTTTTTCCCCGGATTTGATTCTGCGGGAATAAAAGTTTAAAATTAACGTGTTGAGCAGGAATTTTTCCGCGTAATTTGCTTGACAGAATTCAAAGCAATATGAAGTTACCGTTGTGTGACATTTAATTGTTTCTTGGAATGTTGTGAAAGGATCTTCAAGGCGATCAGTTCATTGGCATTATGTTATTACAGCACAGCGAATTGTCGAAGCTTTGAGGGTTGTGGAAACATGATGGTTGCATTTTGGGAGCGTGGTGGTTGCAAACTGAAAGTATGGTGGATAATGATCCAAAAGTGGTCACTGCTTTCATAGTGGATATCTGTTGCATAGTGGATAATGATAGCACACTGGATATTGGTAGTCTAATGGACAATAGTATAATGATGGGTAATGGTAGAATTGGGGATATTGTAACATAGTGGTTAATGCTTGGATCGTGGATCAATTTAATATTGGATATATTAATAGAACGGCGTAGATTTATAGCATAGTGCATAATGGAAGCGCAGTCAATTTTGACATCGTAGTGGATAGATGTAGCGTAGTGGATATTGGTAGCATAGTGGATTCTTTTAGCACTGGGGATTGTGCTAGCATAGTGGATTGTGATTGCATTGTGCAGTGTGGTTGCATTGTGGGTTGTGATAGCATGGTGGATTCTGGTAGCATAGTGGATTGTGGCAGCACAGTGCATAGTGCAGCATAGTAGATTATGGTAACATAGTGGATTGTGGTAGCATAGTGGATTGTAGTAGCATCGTGGATTGTGGTAGCATAGTGGATTGTGGTAGCATAGTGGATAGTGGCAGCACAGTGCATAGTGCAGCATAGTAGATTATGGTAACATAGTGGATTGTGGTAGCATAGTGGATTGTGGTAGCATAGTGGATTGTGGCAGCACAGTGCATAGTGCAGCATAGTAGATTATGGTAACATAGTGGATTTTGGTCGCATAGTGGATTGTAGTAGCATCGTGGATTGTGGTAGCATAGTGGATTGTAGTAGCATCGTGGATTGTGGCAGCACAGTGCATAGTGCAGCATAGTAGATTATGGTAACATAGTGGATTTTGGTCGCATAGTGGATTGTAGTAGCATCGTGGATTGTGGTAGCATAGTGGATTGTAGTAGCATCGTGGATTGTGGCAGCACAGTGCATAGTGCAGCATAGTAGATTATGGTAACATAGTGGATTTTGGTCGCATAGTGGATTGTAGTAGCATCGTGGATTGTGGTAGCATAGTGGATTGTAGTAGCATCGTGGATTGTGGTAGCATAGCGGATAACAGCAGCATATTCTGTGATAGTGTCATAGTAGAAACACCATGAGTAGCTGTGTAAGATTGGGTAGGAAGTGAAACATGATAGCAGGGTGTATATTATTTGTATAGTGATTAGTATTAGGTTACAGGATAACTTTTGAACCATAGCTGTGTAGATCTAACTACTTCTCCTCCTCTTCATCCTCCTCCTCCTCCTCTTCATCCTCCTCCTCCTCCTCGTCGTCCTCCTCCCCCTTCTTCTTCTTCTTCTTCTTCTTCTTCTTCTTCGTCCTTCTTTTCTTCTTCTTCTATTCTCTTCTTCTTCTTCTCTCTTCTCTTCCTCTTCCTCTTCTTCTTCTTCTTCTTCTTCATTCTTTCTTCTTCTTCTTCTTCTTCGTCTTCTTCTTCTTCTTCTTCTTCTTCTTCTTCTTCTTCTTCTTCTTCTTCTTCTTCTTTTCTTTCTTCTTCTTCTTCTTCTTCTTGTGTCCTATTACCTTTGCTACGAGGCGTATTTAGACAGATGTAATATTCTGTTTTTCGCTGTTTGCTTGTAATAACATGATATTTGATTTCTTGAATGCCTCTATGACTCCAATTAGCCAACTCTTCATGTAGGTTGTCTCGCCTGTGTCCCGATGTTCTCAGGTTAACCGCTCTAGCCAATGGTTGATCTTGTTCCATTCTCTCACAATGTCCGAACCCATACTCTCTTTGGTGATCTATAAAGTGGTGTTATCTTATCACTTGTTCTTAGTTCTAATTTTTCTCTCATTACTTGTTGTTGTTGTTGTTGTTGTTGTTGTTGTTTTGTCAGCTGCGTTTCTTACGCATCTCATTTTACGTGATGCTCTTAAACATCCGGTGTACTGATGCCGAGGTAAGGGGTTCAACCCCATACACTAGACAGTTTACTAAAATGTTGACCTATCGTCCTTGACTTGTGGATGTTAGTTACAAGTACCTCTGAAGTCGGAGTAGGTTCGCTTGATGGCGAGGGACACTGTTAATAATTGAAGCTCATTCGCACGCAAACTTCAGTCCAGCACTAAGAGAAGTTGTGCGTATGGACTACGCTTGAGTTCCAAACGAGAGAGCGCTATAAAAAAACAAAAAAACACCGTCATGTGATTTTACTTCTGTGTGTTTCTAGAACTGTCCATGTCTGGCATCGGTAACTGAATTATGACGAAAAAAGCATCTATCAGCTTCGTTTGTGTATGCATATTGGAATTTTGAGAGGTGCTATTCGATAGTCGGTATTTGCTTTCTGAATTCTCGTTTCTAATGCCCAGTTAATGATAAAGCTAATCCCCACAGCATACAACTCATGGGCCAGACGATGTTTCCTTAATCTGTATCACAGACATTCTCTGTGTAGGAAAATTCACGGAGACAACAGGGCAGAACACATCAGCCCATATTGCCGTTACATAGAGCATGTTAAGCCCTATCATTTTCACTACTGCGACGTGTGCAAGTGTGGGGTTTGTCTGTGTGTGTGTATGTGTGTGTGTGTGTGTGTGTGTGTGTGTGTGTGTGTGTGTGTGTGTGTCAGTGTGGGTCTGAGTGTGGTGGGGTGCATGTGTGGGTGTGTGTATGTTTGTGTGTGTGGGTGTGTGATGGCGATTATGTGTGTGGGTTAGTGTGTATGGTTGTGTTTAGATGTGTGTGTGTGTGTGTGTGTGTGTGTGTGTGTGTGTGAGTGTATTCTCCTGATGAATTTTACTGTGGATAAATGCGATCTGTAAACTTATCTCATAAGTCTGTATAGTTTAGTTTAGTTTATTCGACGGACCATAAGTGTTCCGTTCTACTCCTAACTCAAGGCTGAGTCCGGATAATCTCAGCTTAGTGCACGAACTCTGTAACACCGGCAAGGATCCCAAAATACTTTGGGTAGATTTTTAACTCGAAATGTGTGCCCGATCAGCGCCGTTAGGCTACTCTTTTTCGATTTCCAACTGCCAAGGGATTATTTACATGCGTAACAATACAGACGAGCGTCCGATCTCACTACCCAGAGAATAGGGGAAATTTTTTTACTAGAAGTCCACGTGAAAAGATCCCGGTCCACACAAGGGATTGAACCCGGGACTTCCAGCACTGAGGCGGACACCATACCTCGAAACCACTCAGCCAGCCATAAGTTCATATGTGAAGCCAATCCGCTGTAATTATTAAGTGATCTATTTAAGCCTGAAGCATATATTTCCCTACCGTACTCTTCGCCTTTAGCCTATAGTCCAAACTATTTTGCGTTGGTGGTGATGACTGACAACAACCATCTATCTCGTGTGCTGCCAATCATTTCTGATACTGACTTTCCTCCAAGTCATGGTGTCAATCTGCCCAAATCTCTTCTCTCTGGTTTGCTCTTTTCCTCTATGTTTCATGTTGTGACAACATACTTCAGCCTTCCTCCTCCTTTTGAAGAAGTTCAGTAAACATCAACATAAGACAAAACATTGTTGGTAACAACGCGACCCAGATACCAGTCTCCCGCATGAGATACCTTAATACACTTGCCATTTTTGGAACATTCTTTCTGACCCGGCGAAGACTGTATAACTGTAACGCATGATGTCTTTTCTTTATTATTGTAAGTCTTCCCTCGTTCCAATAACTAGTATGTGTTTCTGCTTCAATGTTTTACTACGTCTTCTCATGCAAACAACCATGGCAAGTTGATAATTGTATCCATCTAAAACGCCAGTGGGCAACATTCAATAGTTCATTTGCATCACAGTTTTCTTAATTCAAGAGCTATTTTAACATTATTCAAGCAGGAAGAATGTATGTTCTTGCACATGATCAATTTCAAAGAGCTGGATCAGATTACCTTTTGAGCATTTTTTAAAATCCTTTACATGGATGGTTGATTTTCGTAGCTATTTATTTTAGAGTATTTGTAGTTATTAATAGTTTCTTAATTTTCCCCCCCTAAATCCCCATTCCCCTTCCCTTCTTTCCCTCCCAAACATTTTCTCCTCCTTTTTCCCCCCATTTTCTAAAATATTTTCCTCTGCTCTGACCCTTCTGTCTGCTCCTTTTGCTTTTTTCTTCTTTTTTTCTTTTTCTTCTTCTTTTCTTTTTCTTTTTTTTTTTCTTTTTACTCCTTTCCCCTTTTCCCTCCTCCTCCTCCTCCTCCTCCTTTCCCCCCTCCTTCTCCTTCTTCCTCCTCTTCCTTCCCCCCCAAATTCCTTCATTTCCCCTCCTGTCCTGCCCCTCCTCTTGTCCTCCTTGCTCCTCCTTCTTCTTCTTCTTCTTCTTCTCATCTTTCTTCTTCTTCTTCTTTTCTCTTCTTCTTCTTCTTCTCTTGTCCCCCTTCTTTTTTTCTTCTCCTCCTCTTCTTCTTCTTCTTCTTTCTTCTTCCTTCTTCTTCTTCCTTCTTCTCTTCTCTTCCTTCTTCTTCTTCTTCTTCTTCTTCTTCTTCTTCTTCTTCTTCTTCTTCTTCTTCTTCTTCTTCTTGTACCTCCTCTTCCCTCCTCTTCTTCTGCTTCCTCTGCTCCTTCTACTTCTTCAGCACACAATGCAACAATTCGCAACCTATTTATTATAACAGAGACTGAACATTAACTGAGTTATAACAATAACAATAATGCTAACTAACCTTTACTTATAAAATAAAAATACAATATAAATCGAGCTTCTGTGTATTCCTATACACCTTTACCATAGTCTTTGAAACTCACTTATGAGATAATCTGGCTTCGTGGCTTTTGTGAATGTTTCCATGCCAAATGCCATCATCACTTTGCGCGCATCGAATCATGAAATGAGTCTCTCATTCCTAGAGTTAGGTAAGGAACAAGGAACTCAGGGCAAGGACGGAATTGGTCATTCCGCTCATACGTCCAGACGTTCTGACAGCTGTCTTGCTGTACTATTCAAGTAGTGAAGTAAGGGACCTGTTCTTCTTGCCTGGATAGTCTGCTAGCTCAGTATGTGTATAGAAAACGTCGGAACGTGATGTTTGATATAGTCTGTACGCCTGTGAGCCCGTGTCAATATAAAAAAAACCCACCATGATAGGAATATGAACTCATGACCACAAGGCCGACAGGCCGGAGTCCCAGCCACCGCGCTGCCCCGCCTCCCAGTGCTACTATCAGTCAGTCGGTCAGTCGCGGTTCCATCTTCACGGCAAATAGTCGCCCCATCATGCTCCATTCCTGTGACAGTGAATATCACAAAATGCTCCTATAGTTTACACAAGCACAGTCAGGACAGACTGAATTAATAACTAGCACCCAGCGTACTTCTGGTTTCACATTGATCTTTAGCTACAAGCACCCAGCGTACTTTTGGTTTCACATTGATCTTTAGCTTTTGATTAGTCTTTTTAATTGTGAACACTATTATTATTCAAAACATTGTATTCCAGTAGTGAATATGAATACCGAAGACACAAACTAAAGATTGCACGATGAATTACCTGACTTATTTCGCTGCATCTCTTCAGGTACATACTGCAGAAATCACAAAGCATAAATTAAAGTAATTAGATAAATCCTTAAAGCTAAAATAGTGTGAATATATTTATATTTCAGCTTGACGATTGTACCTAATTACTATTATTATTATTTTGTTTATATGTTTTCATGCGTAGTTTATCGTTTATTGTCACCTTGTTGTACATAGGCACTGCATCTATTTTGATGTTTTCATATTCCGCCGGTCTTCGTTATTCATCGCACAATGCGTGTTATTTGTATATTGAAATGTTTTCTTTATAATGTTGTCATTAATGCAATGTTTATGATGCTGAAACTATGAAATTGTATGCAGCTATTAGAAAGCTGCAGTCAAGATTTTTTTAAATAAATCATGGGGCCTCCCCGGAAAAGCGGGGGCGGTCATGACCCCCCATTTCACTCGATCACCATGTTTGGACCCAGCTCAGTTTTCCCTGTCTCGCCCCATGCCTGTGGCCAAGCCATCCGGGTTTTTTTCCTCTCGGTTTTCCCCTTTTTGATCTATTCCCTTCGTCGTGCCAGTATCCTAAGTTCCCCAAATCAAAATAAAAGTTACATAATTAAGGAGGTTATCTCCAGTATCATATATGTTTTTTCCATGTCGGTGACTTGCTCAGTAAAAATTTCTTCTAAAGCTATAATCTTTTCCCTGTTGTAGTTATCTGAAAACCGGGGGCCTTCCAGCTTTTCATTCTTAAAACCTTTCGGGGCCCCCCCTCTCCAAAATTGGCGGCCCTTCTTTATTAAATCTAATATAAACTGTTCGTCTCTGTTTTTCTCATAAAGGTGTTTCACATAATCTTCCATACTAGTCTGGTTTTTTTTCTATTATAAATTTTGCCATTTTCTTTTTTTAGACCCCGTTGATGTCTTTTTTCTTTTTAGTAAGTTCCTGCATTCTTTTTTGCACAAATTTTGGTATTTTAAATGTTGTTTTGGGTTTTTTTCAATTTTAAACCCCCAAATTTTTTTTCCTCCAAGCCAGGTTTTTCTTTTTGCCCCCCTTACAAAATTTATTCGGGCCCTTTTTTTTTTTTTTCCTGTAAAATTTTTCATTTTTTTGCATAATTATTTTTTTTTTTTGACCCCTTCCCTTGTTTCCATGAGGTTAAAATTGTTTTCAGTCACCCCTTTTCTTACGACCCACCTTCTTTTTTTTTGGGAAAAATAGTTTTTTTTTTTTCTGCAGCCCCCTTAAATTTAAATTTTTCAACTTTTTCCCATGATCCCCCATCCTGGAATAGGCCCCCTCAAGATCAGAAAAAATTTTCCCAAATCTTTTTCTGTACTTCTATTTTTAAATTTTGTTTTGTTTTTTCCCTTGTCTTAAACTCAAATTACAAAAAATCATTTTAGGGGGTTTTCCTGTTATATCTTGACTTTCTTAAAACTTTTTTCCCAAATTTCCTTGGGGAATCTGTGGCCCACTAAAAAATCAGCATTTGGGGAACTTTTTTTTGCTAGTGTTAATGCTTTTCAAAATCTTCTGCTAATCAGAATGTAGTCAATCTGGTTTCAATCCTGCTATCAGGACCCCCCAAATGTCCTAATCTTCTAGGGGGTTGCTTAAACCCCGGGGTTTCCTACAATCATTTCCTTTTTCTTTTGCCCACCCCTACGAGCCCCTGTATCCTTTTTAAATTTTCCCTCTCTCCAAAACCTAGTTTCCTACTGTTATCTACCCCTTGATTTCCTACTTTTGCTTTGGAAGTCCCCATTATGATTTTTATTTCTAAATTTTTACATTTATTTAAGGCAGACTCTGTGTCATTATAAAATTCTTCTACACATCTTCACGGGTTTTCTCCTTTTGGGGGCCCTATACTTGAATAATATTTATGCAAAAAGGTCTCCCCTTTAAATTTAACTAGTTGAACTCTGTCCGACAGGGCCCAATATCCTTAAACAGTTTTGCTTTTTTTCCGGGTTCCAAAATAATTCCCACCCTCTATGACGATTTTCACCTCGTCCCTTTTCCCTTGTTTTTTAACGGTGACCCACCCTTTTTAATCAAATCATGATAATCTGGGGCATTTTTAAAAGAGGTATTTTTTGCCGTTTTTTTTTCCTCTATGGCGTGACCTTACGGTGGGAGCCCGGGCACCCCTTTTGACTAAAGAAATTTTCCTCTCCCTCCCGGGTCGTGAAGCTCAGGCCATAAACCCACAATATCTGTGGGCCCTCCCCAAAAATTTTTCCTTCCCCCCACCTGCCTTCCGGGGGTTTCCCTTTTAAAAACTGTACAAATTTTTCACAAAATTTGGGTTTTTCCAACTTGTGCACATACATTTTTTCCATTGTTTTCAGGATTGTTTGGCCCATTTTAAAAAAAGAGAAGCATTAAGAACATCATTTAAACCCTGAAAAGGGATCATTGGAAAAGGGGCAAGGGAAAAACCGAGAGAAATGATGAGGTCTGGACTGAGAGGGTTTGCATAGGGGATATCACGGCAGAGTTGATCCAAACACCCCAAAATCCGGATCTGTGAAGGGGACAGAAAGCTGACTCCGATTGGCAAGGGGGACATGATTATGATGATGATGATGGGCGATGATGATTATGATTTGTGTTTTTAAAAAATGTATATGGAACATGCGGGTGAAACCTGTAAAGGGTTTCACGTTAAAAAATCGAACAATTCTTTCACAAAACATTTTTGCATCGATTAAACCATTCCGGGGTATTTATGGAAAATCCTGTTCTACAAACTAATTTGTTTTAGTACTTCAAACCCTTTTTTACCGCCCTTCTCTTTCCCTCTCTTCCCTTTTGTCCCCCTTTTCTTTTTCTCCCTCTCCCTTCCTGCCCCACTCCCCTCTCTCTTGAAGTCCCTTTAAAGCATGTGCTTTTGTACGTGTGTCTGTCGCCTGTCTGTCTCATAAAATGGTAAATATGTTTTTAAAATGTTTTCCCAAAATTCTTTTTACAATGATTGTTTTTTTCCCCATGTGAATTTTAACCTCACAATTGATGAACGATAGATTAGTGTTGGAAAGGGGCGAATGGGAAGACTGGGCCTTTCGTGACCATTTATGGCTCTTTGAAAAAAAAAGTTTTGTTCGTTTTTTTCCTTCTCCTCTCTCCTCCTCTCTCTCTCCCCTCCTCTTCTCTCCTCTCTCTCCTCTCTCTCTCTCTCTCCCAACCCCCCTCCCCGTCCCCCATCCCCTCCGCCGTCTGTCCCGTCTTTATGCCTGTATGTTTTCTGTCTATATGTCTTTTTTATTTTTTCTGTCTATCTCTAACTATCCCCAACTCACTTTTCCCCTTTTCCTGTACTCATGTTTATCTGGGCTGTTCCCCCTTTGTTTTCACCCTTTCCCTCTTTTTTCTGTCAGTTGGTTTGTAATACAGTATCTTTTCCCTGTCGTTTAATTATGCAAGTCAAATGTTTTCTAACCCTTTTTACTTAAAAGAGCTGACCCTTTTTTGTGTTTTGTTTTCCTGTTGTGGGTACCGGCCTGCAAAATTTTGGTTTTAAAAGTTTCTCTTAAAACATAAAAAATCTACCCAAATGATGAAACCCTATTGACCGCAAAACGCCTTCTGTACTCCTTACATTTTTAAAAATAGAAAAACCGTTTTAAATGAATTTAGTGCCAAACAAAACGTGTGGGTCGATGGACGAGATTGAAGGGAGTGGGCCGACTTATCGTCCCCCCCCCACACGGCCCTGGACTATACGTAAAGATGAAAAAATCATATGCGGAAACATATGATTCTGGGGGAAATAATTAAGTAATCCCCTTAAAAACGGGTTGAGTTTTCCCTACGAAATTTGATAAATTTTAAAGATCACAATACCCACAGTACATTCATAAGGAGAACACAAAAACGCACACACATCCCCAAAACAAAACACACAACACCCCATACACACACACACACACACATAAAAACCCCCCACACACACAATCGCCAAAGCAAAAAACACAGCCACATAAATTCCATCATACACACAGGAAAATCACCCCCCATAAACCCCCCCACACATAAACCCAACAAACCCCTTACCCACCCAGAAACCCCCCTTCACCTCTTTGGGGAGCAATCCTGTGTCCTTAAAAAATGGGTAGAACGTAACTTGGTTTCGATATCATGTGTTTTCCACAAAGTGTCAATCTTAATCAGTAATTTCAAACATTTGAATGTCTGCTCTCATTCAATCACTCTTAACACAAACAACTAATAATATACAATTGAAATGTCTTCACTTAAGCTCACTGTGTTTGGTCGACATTTTCTGTTAATATCAACACCTCTAAACACATTTCTAGGGTTGTCTATTTTCATGTTTATCCAGCTTTATCATTTCTACCTTTCAAAATACCCCGCTTATTAACAAAATCAGACACTTGCAGATTATTTTTACCTTCTCGCCCCTCTTGAGATAAGACTTTATAACCTCTCCCATCCCACGCCATTTATATGATAAGAAAGTCAGTAAATAAAGACATAACATTATTTCCCTCAGCCAAAATCTCAGCACCCTCTCTGAGTCGATGTGGTGTATGTCTGGCACATTCAACGCATCATCAACGCCATCAGAGAGCAAATGTCACAGTTCAGGTCGTGTATCGCACGAACACTGACCGCCAGATCTGCGGCACAACTGTTGCTTCCCAAAAGTCAACACGTTACATACACGGTCTGTTCCAAAGCTGAAAGCGATACAGTTGCCCCGGCGAAGCAGAATCCTTCTGACGGCATTCCTTTCTTGAAATTTGTTCCACTTCATAGGCTTCTGTAAATGAAGACATGCTTGCAAGTGCAGGTAGACGAGAACAGGCATGCGAACGTAGGGGAGTCAAGACACGCGAATGTACTCCCTAGCGCATGTGAAACTAGAGGTGCACGCGCAGTTCGGCTAGGCGTAGACATTTAGAGCGACTTTGGCAATTTAATGTGCGCTTTTGATTTGTTTCATCTTATATGTACACGCGTGCATACGCACACACACACACACACACACACACACACACACACACACACACAGAGCCAGATCGATAAACAGACATACAGATAGGATGATGGAACAAACCAAACAGAAATTATTTCAAAGGGTCACAAATACAGACAGACAGACAGACAGACAGACAGACAGACAGACAGACAGACAGACAGACAGACAGACAGACAGACAGACAGACTGGGTTACATTTATGTGACTATAAAATAGAGGCAGACCTTCCTAAACTGACAAGAAGCCAGGGAAGTGCAGCGGCCAGCAAGCTTACCTGGTCATGAGTTAAAAATCCCTTGATTTTGCATTAAGTGACCTGGGTTTTTACATCGACCCAGTCTACAATGTGTACGAAGATACACCATGCCTCACTTGAGGGGGTTGGTGTTTTCATATACCCAGCTCAAGGTGTGCGAAAGAGTCCTGTAATATTTATGTCTACCTTAACTGATTGACAAATATATATATATATATATTTGGAGCGGCTGGTGTGTTGTTGTATTCTGATTAAGTAAGGAACAAACGTATCATACTTCGCTGTAGTCAACACTGCGTTCAATGCAAGTCCTCCGGCATCGATTAAGTGCTTGAATTCCTGTAGTTAAATCGACACTGGGGTCACTTCTCGATGTGTCTGACCCGGTCGTGAACAGTCTTTCACAGAAATCACGCCATTTTGAAACTTCCTACTCCACCCATACACTTGCTGGACTGACAGACATGCATCTCCATACAAGGTCTTTATCCGCCGTTGAATGTCTACAGGTTTCACCCCTTCACTGGTCAGAAAACGGATAACAGAACGCTGCTCCTCATTGGTGCATGTCAAAAGTGGGGCGGCTATCTTTAAACTGTCATTATCACTTCAACGTCTTCCTCTGCATCATGGTGTCCCGTTCTGAATACTCTTGACATTCTTAACAACATTATTGACAGCTTATAGGACACTGGCTTGGTTATTCTAATTTCTATCACGCTCTTAAGGTGATTCCGCCTCTTATTATATTGATTTTCTTGCACAATCTAACTTCAGATATGTAGTACTTCTATATATGAATAATATTACATTTATATTGTTCATGGCTGAAGACGCTGACAGGCACATCAACTGTTTACAGTGCCAGATAGTTAGAATCGAACTCCCTCGAAGGATCAACTATTAAGTTATGATAGCACGCCAGCGCTATTCAAATTACCTCTTTTCGACCAGTAAATAGTACACAACAATGTATTTACCTTAGTAAATTTAAACATGTAAGCTATGAACAATATATTGCACGATTTCTTTTCTGGTATTTGGCTGCATCTCATCAGGTGCATATTGCAGAATTATATTTCATATGGCGTGAATAAACGAATAATACTTTGGCCGTAATAATAAATGCATTGGTAATGATATTGTTCAATTGTGGAGTATGTTAAAATCACAATAGTCGACAATTTAAAAGGAAGTCCTATTGTTTGCATAGCAAAGGCTGGAATTGCCTAATTATTGAACTTTAATGTTGATGGGAACATTTAAATATTATTTTTGAATGTTCCACTTGATTTATGTTATTACCCAGACATTTGCCTTGAGGTGTTGTAAAACTGTCTAAGGTAATCTTTCGTTGTTCACACTTCTGTCTGTTCTACTAGGTCATCTGAATATCGTATTTTATCTGCTGTTATCTGCTTTCTGTCTTCAGTACTAGTTAGCTGCGGTGTATTTTTCTTGGGCTATGACTTTAGTAGCTTTGATTTTGTAACTGCATAAATCTGCTTTTTTCATGTCTTCATTCGTAATTAGTTCCAGACGCTACAAAGCTTTATCTCTGTATTCCCTTTTCTCAAGGATGTCTCTACATGATTCATTCCAAATGTTTTCAACATGCAGCCAGTACCCTTCCTCCCCCACCTCGTCTAATGGCTGTCGCAGGATCTGCTACTTATTAGAGAAAGTGACCATACACTTGTTCTTACTGTCCTTGTTCAGATGCTATTCTGTATTGTATTGTTTTTCCATGTTTTTAATCTTTGAAGTTTAGGATAATTGTTACTTGTCAGCAGATGGAGATATGAATATACTCTGAAAACGTTCACGTTGTAAAGAGATGATATACTTATACATTTCTTGTTACTGCTACATAATTAATTTCACTCTGTAGTATTTTCCGCTTGCTTTATGTAGTAATGTATGTGGAAATCGGCGCCCTCACATGACATATTGATTTGAGTATAGTACTTCATTTTCATTCACCACCCCTAGTCCGTTTTTGTACATGATCCCTTCATGTCCATGCTATCCGACATTCAGGTTACCCATATAAATGTTACAATTTGCACTTGTTTGATTGACTATATGACTTTGAAGTCCCACGTAATCACGTAATATTCATCAATACCTTATTCACCCTTATAGTTTATTGGTGCGTACAACTTGATCGCATATATGTTGACAGTTTTTCCCTGTGTATGTGGTACTAAATGTAGCTATTTTATTATTCTAGAATGTATTGCCTCTCTCTCTCTCTCTCTCTCTCTCTCTCTCTCTCTCTCTCTCTCTCTCTCTCTCTCTCTCGTCTCTCTGTCTGTCTGTCTGTCTGTCTGTCTCTCAATGCATTATTAGTCTGATTACATCATTACGTAGCATTAGGCTCACACCTTCACTGTGAGAATTACGAGGAGAATTCAATAAGTAAGTCGCAAATGGCTGTAGAAAAATAACTAAATATGATAACAATTTGAAACCAGTTTATTTTTATTTCGCAACATAATTTCCACCAACATTGATGCACTTATTCCATCGTTATATCAGTCCTCCCAAACCGGCTGCATAGATCTGCGTGCTCTGTTGTCTAAACCACGTTTTCACTTCAAATTCAACTTCGGCGTCATTCGCGAAATGTCTCCAGCCAAGGTGGGTTTTCAATGGCCCAAAAAGGTGAAAATCGCTAGGGGCTAAGTCGGGGCTGTAAGGCGGATGTTCTAGAACTTCCCACCTTAGTTGATTAATTTTCTCCTGAATTAATCGAGCCGTATATGGTCTGGCATTGTCATGAAGAAGCAACACTCCTCTAGTCAGCAGTCCTGGATGTTTTCTTTGAATTTCATCATGAAGCATCAATAGAACTTTACAATACGATTCATAATTCAAATTGTCACCTTTCTTCTTGAAATTTACTAAAAGCACTCATTGACAGTCCCAGAACACTGTCAGCATCACCTTCCCTGCTGATGGCGTAGCCTTGAATGTTTAGACACAAGGCGAAGAAAGATGTTTCCATTGCATTGAAGCATGCTTTGATTCGGGCTGGTAGTGATGCACCCATAATTCGTCCCAGTAACAATCCTGTTCAGCATGTCTTCCCTTTCATCTTCGTATCGACAGAGATGATGCAAGGACATGCCAAATTGGTTCATTGTGTGTCCTCCTTCAATTGTCTGGATATCCACCTTGAGCACACGTTCTTAAATTTCAGTCGATCATGCATTATGCTGTATGCTGAACCATGTGAGCACCCTATTGCAAATGCTACAGAGTCTATCCTTACTCGCCTATTACATCTAATCATCTCCCCCACTCGCTGCACGGATGATTCTATTGCAATCTCAACAGGACGACCAGATCGGATTTCATCAACAATTTTAGAGCGTCTTTGGGAAAATGTTTCTACCCAACTATGCGATGCGTATGCGCATGAGACACCTAGCGCCACCTGACGAAAGGGAGTACAAAGATCGATGTTGCTGTGACCTAATGACACCTATAGAAAACACTAACTGCATTTGCCTGCCATCCCACAGAACTGTGTGACGTAATTATTGACTCGCCCTCGTATGTGTCTGTGCATAGCCTAAGAACAGCACCGATCCACCGATGTTTAGAAGCATTTATTCTGCGTCCTTTAATTTTATTTCGCGAAATCTCAAAATTCTAACCTTATAATATCTCACTTCTACCACCTGCGATGTTTATCTGTCATACGTGCACAGTTCTGGCAATCCAGCTGCCAATAATGGTGATCATCCTGCCAACACGGTTAGCTGCCATTTTACCAGTTCCACAGTTACACACATCAGTATGGCCTATGTTTAGTTTATTAGTAGGTAAGTCGACTATCCTGACTACTTACAACTTTCTCCAAATTGCAAAGATCGTTAATGAGAAAAGCTGCATATCATCATGGGTGATAGAGTTATAGGGGGATGAATTGTTTCGAGGTAAGGTGTCCGCATCGAGAGATGGAGGTTCCGGGTTCAAGCCCTCGTGAGGGCCGGGACTTTTTCACGTGGACTTCTAATAACAAAATTTCCCCTGGTCTCTGGGTAGTGAGATCGGACGCCCGTGCGTTTTGTTGCGCAAGTTTAAAAAAAACAAACCTTGGCAGTTGGAAATCAAAAAAAGTATCCTAACGGCGCTGCCCGGGCAAAATTTCGAGTTAAATATCTACCCAAAGTATTTCAGGATCCACGTCGGTGCTACGAAGTGCACTGAGATGAGATTCTCCAGACTCAGGCTTGAGTTAGGAGTAGAACGGAGCACTTATGGATTACACCCGTGTGCAGTAATGTTGATCCGTCGACTAAACTAAACTAAACTAAATTAAATTGACAGAGTTATTTTGCTTACAAGAGTGTTGAGGGGATACATAGAGCCTGTTCTTTTGTATGGATGTGAAACTTGGACAATGAGCAGTCAAGCTGAAAAGCATCTGATGGCTGCAGAAATGTGGTTTCTGAGGAAAATGCAAAAAATACCATGGACAGACAGAAAAACCAATGACCAAGTACTACAGGAGACAAATGAACATCGTAAGCTGATTGGAGAAATTAGACGTAGACAGTCAAAATTTTTTGGACATGTTATGAGAAGAAATGGATTGGAGAACTTAGTGACAACTGGCAAGATCGAGGGGAACAGACCAAGAGGAAGACCGAGAGGAAAATACCTGGATGGCTTGGCCACATGGCATGGGCGAGACAGGAACACTGAGCTGATCCACGACACTGGTGATCGAGTGAAATGGCGAGTCATGACCGCCCACGCTTTCCGGCATGGCACATGATTGATTGATTGATTGATTTTGCTTACATTTTCTGTATTGACTTTAGTCGTCTCTTACAAGTTTGGTAGGTTACTGTGCTAATGTCCTATGCTTCGCTTATCATATACCAGCGTCTTTCAGTTTTTGCATATCACTTATTCTTTGTTTTCTTATTCTTCGTGCACCTTCAGATGTCAGTATGAGTAACTCCAAAGAAAACAGCAGTCATCTTAAACTTGTTGACATCTTCTCTACAAATTTTCCCCCAAATGGAACAGGTGTAGGTCAAAAGTAATTTTGTTTCATTTCTGCATATGTTGGACAATCCTGCCAACATGGTTAGCTGCCATTTTACCAGTTCCACAGTTACATTCATCAGTATGGTCTATGTTTAATTTATTAAACATGTATTACTTCAGTCAGGTGTGTCCTGTGCGGAGTCTGATGATTACTATGTTTTATTTTTCGTTTGCTTCGCTGGCTGGTGAGGATGGTGACGGAGCGCTTATGGGAATGTCCCGAATGCTGTGATGTCGGTTCCTAAATCAATCAATCAATCAATCAATATTTTTCGGTTGAATATATAGTATACATCATCTGTCTTATCGCCTGGTTCTGTGGTTCCCACCTGGGTCATTACTCGCTCCTTACAAATCCCCTGGCCTGATCATAGAGCATGTCTATATCAGACTGAGGTAGTCGTCAACCTTTCTTTGCCTATCTGTCTGCTTCTTCATTTCTAAGTATGTTGCAATGTGAAAGTATCTACACTCTTTTGGATCTCTGGCATAGTTCATGTAGTTCTGCCCTTAAGTCGTATAGTTCTGCATTGTTTTTGCTCTTCACTTTTGAAACAATCGACTTTGCATCTTCACAGAGAGGTATTTGTTACTTTTTATTTTTCTTTGTCAACAGCACCTCAGTTTCAGTTTCCAGCACGTCTATCTCTACTACAATGTAACTTGAGAACGTCATTTTGCTACTGATTGTGTCTTCTCTGTGCCGTTTTTATGATTCATTAGAGTATCTCCATCTCCATTTTCGTCTGAGATTGTTGCTTATATACCAGTATATGTATGGGTTTAGGTGCTGCTTGGATATTGTTCTTGTATGTAGTTTATGGTTGTTAGTCATCTTTTTAAAATATTCTGAGTGTTATTTTTCTTAATACCATATCATCTCAGGTTTTCCTTGACGGATGATACTTCCTTGCTTTTGTTTTGTTGTCCTGTTCTATTAGTAAATGTTTGCTACCTGGCTATTAATGCCACGTATCAAGCTATAGCTTTACACAAGCAGCAAATTTATACGGTCCCCGTGGCACTCCTGTTTACAGAACGTGATAAAGATGACCAAAGCATCATATATACATGGCCTCACTGCTCGGCAACAACATTCAAATCTAAGATATCGACACTCTAATACTTTCTCCGTCTCTCTCATTACTTTCTCATTTTCTCTGCTTCTTTCCTTCTCCTCTCTCCTCCTCTCCCCCTTCCCTTTCTCTGTCCCCTTCTTACATCAACTCCCCCCCCCCCCCCCTCGGCCAGTCTTACCCTCGCTATCACACTCTGTCTCTCCCCACCTATCTCACTTTCTCTATCTAACGTTCTGTTCCCTTTTCCCTCTTCTTCGCTCTCTATCTCTCATGCTCAGGTAATCAATAGTGTTATTATGACTCTATATAGTGAACCTAATCTATTAGTGCCCTCCGGTGTGACTCTAATGAAAATTGCATTGAATACGCTGGGGAATTGAATATACTTATCAGTTCTATGCGATTATTTCCGCTGTGTCCGCTTGAGGGGGCATCGATATTTGAGTAGCGCTATTGCCGAAGTATACTGAAACAATAAAAGCTCTCATTTCACAGAATGACCTCTCCAGTCGTTACCAAACCATGAACACTCCCCGTAGGATAGCCCTTAAAGTATAGAAAGATTATAATTCATTACACTACCGAAATTATATGAAAAATACATTCAGCGAATTGATCAGCATTTATAGTAACAACAAAAATACAATGCGATCATAAGTTATGCTAGCCGCGATGGCGCAGTGCTTTAAACAGTTGCTTGCAGGCCCAGTTGTCATGTGTTGCGATCCCCATCGAGGCGGATTTTTAAAATGGACATAGACTCTTGTTTGACCGTCATGGTAAGTAAAGACGGCCAGCGTGATACTAACCACATGACCAACCGAGTGGTGTATACAAGTATCGGACTAGCACCATATACCCAATTCTGAGTATAGGACTGGTCTTTACTTGCTATAGGATGCACTAGACAATATACACATTGAAAGCTGTAGACAATGGGATTTGACCCCGAGGCCTTCAAAATAATGAGACCGCCCCTCTGACGAGCCTTGATAGTGTAGAGGCTAGACACTCGCCTGCCGAACAGGGGGTAATGGGTTCGATTCTCTGCTGCGCTAATACGTTTTTTTAATCCTTGAAAATTGACTCGAGTTCCCAGGTCGACCCAGCCTAAAATGCGTACTAAAAATAACTTGGGAAATAAAGGTTTCCGAAGTGATACTGACCACATATCCCTCCGAGTTCAGATTGGTCTATATAAATATGGATCTAGCACTGTAGCATCCGACACTCTTCGATAAACTTTGACGCATGGCCAATTGGGATCCTTAAAATCTATGTATTCCTTATCCAGATCCATCATCCACATAAAGCAAGAGCTATTGACTTCTGACAGAATGTGTATCTAGTTGTTTATTCTATTAATGCCAACCAATGAATGTGAAGGTGTAATGGCGACGCGATGACTCGTTGTCTTGGGGGAGAAGCTGTTCAGTGTTTTTCTGTGGATCCCTTATGGAAATTCCCGTGAAATTCGTGTGGATAGTGTTTTTCCTTTGGATTATGTGATGTTATTTCGTGTTCGTTAATTGGAAGTGTTCAAAAGAAGCCACGGACGGCAGGTGGTGGATGAAATTATGAGGGCAGCCGACAGATATTTGTTGGTTATGGTCTCGAGTTTCGCGACGGCAAGCTTTCTCTCTTTCGAGAGACACTGATTGCGGTCATCCGGCCAGTATGGTCACTGCCATAGAGGAAAGCAACGGCAAACTACCTCTTTGAAATTGCCTAGTTTATTATGATTCGCTTAAAGACTGATCATCGCAAGACAAGGACAGAGACATTAAAATTAGGAACATGGAACGTTAGGACGTTAAACAACGACGGAAAATTAGAGAACATAACACAAGAAATTCAAAGAGACAAAATTAATATATTAGGTATGTGCGAAACGAGATGGACAGGAGCAGGCATCAAGATACATAAAGATTTTAAGATTATTTATTCTGGAGGTGAGGATCGACATAGGGGAGTGGCAATAATTTTGGACTGGAAAACATCAACGTCTGTTCAGGGATATTGGGCCGTGTCGGACAGAGTACTACTAGTTAAATTGAGTGGCAGACCTTTTAACATAAATGTTATTCAAGTATATGCCCCAACAGGAGAGTCCAGTGAAGATAGTGTGTAGATAGAGGAATTTTATAATGACATAGAGTCTGCCTTAAAGAAATGTAAAAATTCAGAAATCAACATTATAATAGGGGACTTCAATGCAAAAGTAGGAAATCAAAGGGATAGATACACAGTAGGAAACTATGGTTTAGGAGAGAGAAATGAAAGAGGATACAGACTAGTAGAGTGGGCAAAAGAACAGGAAATGATTGTAGGAAACACCTGGTTCAAGCAACACCCTAGAAGATTATGGACCTGGAGGAGTCCTGATAGCAGGATTAGAAACCAGATTGACTACATTCTCATTAACAGAAGATTTAGAAACGCCCTAACAGTAGCAAAAACAGTTCCCAGTGCTGATTGTTATAGTGACCACAGATTACTCACAGGAACATTGAGGATAAAGTTGAAGAAAGTCAAGTATACAACAGGGAACACTAAATATGATTTGTGTACATTGAGTAATGACAAGGAAATACAAAACAAATTCAACATAGAAGTACAGAACAGATTTGAAATATTGTCTGATCTAGAGATCCTATTCCAGGATGTGGATGATCAATGGGAAATGTTAAAGAATTCAATCAATATGGCTGCAGAAACAACTATTCCAAAATTAAAGAAGGTGGGTCGTAAGAAATGGATGACTGAGGAAATTTTACACTTAATGGAAACAAGAAGACTCAACAAAAATAATCCTGCCAAATATGAAGAAATTCACAGACAAGTCAGAATATTATGTAGGAAGGCAAAAGAATCATGGCTTGAGGAAAAGTGCTTAGAAATTGAAAAACAACACAACAGTCAAAATACCAAATTAGTGCACAAAAGGAATTCAGGAACTTACTAATAAAAGAACAAGTACATCAACAGGCTGTCTAAAAACTAAAGATGGCAAAATCATAATAGAAAAAGATCAGATTCTACATGTATGGACAGATTATGTGAAAGACCTGTATAATGATAACAGAGAGGAACAGTATGCTATTAGATTTAATAATGAAGGACCAGCAATTTTAAAGATGGAGGTTCAAAATGTTCTTAAGCATATGAAAGCTGGCAAGGCCCCCGGTGCAGATAACATCACAACAGAAATGATTAAAGCTTTAGAAGAATTTGGACTAGAGCAAGTCACTAGACTGCTGAACACATTATATGATACTGGAGATATACCTTCTGAATTATGTAATTCTGTATTTATTGCAATCCCAAAGAAATCAGGAACCTTAGAATGTGATCAACATAGAACAATTAGTATAATGAGTCACATCACAAAGATTTTGTTACGAATTATCATGCAAAGAGTGAGGAAGAAAATACAACCTGAAATAGGGGAAGAACAATGTGGTTTTGTAGAAGGAAAGGGTACAGTAAATGCTGTGTATATGCTGCGAACAGTTATTGAACGTGCTTTAGAAGTAAACAAGGATATACATCTTTGCTTTATTGACTACACAAAGGCTTTTGATAGAGTTAGACATGTCAACATTGTGGATATGCTTGCAGATCTACAAATTGATGGGAAAGACATTAGACTTATAAAAAACATATATTGGAAACAACAAGCTGCCATAAGGAATTGATAATGAAGTAGGACAATACCAACCTATTAAGAGAGGTGTTAGGCAGGGATGTGTAATGTCTCCAGATCTTTTTTCCTTATACAGTGAAAATATTTTCAGAAATGTAGAAGACCTAAATGGAATCAGCATTGGAGGACGAAACATAAATAACATTAGATATGCAGATGATACAGTATTGATTGCAGACAATGCACAGGATCTGCAACAATTAGTAGACGCTGTGGTTGTACACAGTGAGCAGCTGGGGTTGGAATTAAATTGTAGGAAGACACAGGTTATGGTCGTCACTAGGAAGAACGAAGTACCACAATGTAATATACAAGTAAATGGGAATATTCTTCAACAAGTGAATCGGTTCAATTATCTCGGAACAGTCATAACATCTGATGGCAGATGCCTTGAAGAGATTAGAACAAGAATCGCCATTGCGAAAGTAGCCTTTAGCAAGATGAAAAACATTCTGACCAATAAAATGATGTCAATTGAAACGAGAAAAAGAGTGTTGAGGGGATACATAGAGCCTGTTCTTTTGTATGGATGTGAAACTTGGACAATGTGCAGTCAAGCTGAAAAACATCTGATGGCTGCAGAATTGTGGTTTCTGAGGAAAATGCAAAGAATACCATGGACAGATAGAAAAACCAATGACCAAGTACTACAAGAGACAAATGAAAATCGTAGATTGATTAGAGAAATTAGACGTAGACAGTCAAAATTTTTTGGACATGTTATGAGAAGAAATGGACTGGAGAACTTAGTGACAGCTGGCAAGATCGAGGGGAACAGACCAAGAGGAAGACCGAGAGGAAAATACCTGGATGGCTTGGCCACATGGCATGGACGAGACAGGAACACTGAGCTGATCCACGACTCTGGTGATCGAGTGAAATGGCGAATCATGACCGCCCACGCTTTCCGGCATGGCACATGATTGATTGATTGAATGAATGTGAATCTAATTCTCATGTTTGAATGAGTTTAGATCAATCAGTAATGTCCCCTCGATCTTGCCAGTTGTCACTAAGTTCTCCAATCCATTTCTTCTCATAAGTTGCTAATTTTAATGTCTCTGTCCTTGTCTTGCGATGATTAGTCTTTAGTTAGTTAGTTAGTTAGTCTTTCCTCTTGAGCCTAAGGCGGCGCATAGAGCAGAAGTCCTGTCTCTCCATGCCTGGCGGTTCGCTGCTATCTGTTGTAGATCTTGGATATTTACTTGGCCATTGAATGAGCCTTCTCTAATGATGGTTCTACGCAGGGTCTCTCTTGGTCTTCCCCGTTTTCTTTTCCCTACCGGTGACCATATGAGGGCTTGGTAGGGGAGTCTTGTCTTGTCCATTCTGAGTACATGGCCGATGTAGTTCCAACGGCGTCTTCTTATGAAATTGGATACTGTATCTTGCTTAGTCTCTTGTCTTATTTGCGAATTGGTTCTGAAGTCTGTCCAGTGGATGTTTAGAAGTCTTCTAAGACATTTGTTCTCAAAATTGTCTAATTTTTTATCTAAAGCTACCGTTGATTTCCAACTTTCACATCCATACGTTAACACTGGAATCACACAAGAGTTGAAGATTTTAAGTTTTGTGTGTTTGCTGAGTGTCTTTGACTTCCAGATGTTTGACAGTTTATTGAAGGCACTAGATGCCAGTGCGATTCTAGATGATATTTCTGGTGTTGAGTCCCCTGTGGATGTCATTTTGCTTCCTAGGTATGTGAAGCTGTTTACTTTTTCAAGAACGTAGCTGTTCAATTTGGTCTCATCTGAACTGTTGGTAAGATCAATAGTCTTTGTTTTTGTGGTGTTAATTTGGAGACCAATTTGCCCTGAAACATTTTGGAGGTGGTTTATTTTCTCTTGGGCATCCGGATGTGTTGAACTCAAAAGCACTATGTCGTCGGCAAAGTCCAGGTCTTCTAGAATTTTGTCAACCCAATGGATACCCATATTTGTGTTGCTTGTGCATTTGCGCATGACCCAATCGATAGCTATTCCAAAAAGCATCGGTGATAAGACACAACCCTGTTTCACTCCTGTTTCGACTGAGAACCAGTCAGAGTTGCCTGTTTCTGTTCTTACGCAGCAACGTGTCTCTTTGTAGAAAGATTTTATGACGTTGGTATATTTGGTAGGAAAACCATAGATGTTAAGTAGATTCCAAAGTGAAGGACGGTGGATGCTGTCGAAGGCTTTTTGAAAGTCGACAAAGTTTGTGATTAATTTCGACTGGAATTCTACGGAGTCTTCAATGATTATTCTGAGGGTGAAAATGTGGTCTATGCATGACCGTTTTGGTCTGAAGCCTGCTTGTTCTTCTCTGAGCCTTTCATCTATCGCCTTTTTCAATCTCTCAAGTAGCATGCTACAAAAAAGTTTTCCTGGTACTGACAATAGAGTGATACCACGCCAATTATTGCAATCAGATATATCGCCCTTTTTAGGCAGTTTGAAAATTACACCATCTTTCCACTGTTGTGGTGGGGATTCGCTTTGCCAGATTTCATTGATCAGCTGTAACAAACGTTGTAAGGTGTTCTCATCTGCTGCTTTGAGCATTTCTCCTGAGATTTCATCTTCACCAACAGCTTTGTTGTTCTTCAATTTTTTGGTGGCTGCTTTAATCTCTTCCATGGTGAATGACTCGCAGGAGGCATCCAGTGGGGGCATAGTAATTTCTCCATCCAGGTTCGGAACAGTGTCAGGCTGCGGTCTATTTAATATTTCTTTGAAATGTTCTGCCCATCGTTGCTTTTGAAGGTCATCGGTCATAGTCTTTAGGTGAATCATAATGTACTAGGCACTTTCAAAGAAGTAGTTTGCCGGTGTTTTCCTCTATGGCAGTAACCGTACTGGTCGGGTGACCACAGTCATTGTCTCTCGAAAGAGATCCTCTGCCTGCCGCCGCGAAACTTGAGAACATAACCAACAAATATCTGTCGGCTGCTCTAAAAATTTCATGCACCACCTGCCTTCTTTTGAACACTTCCAATAAACAAACACGAAATAACACCACATATTCCACAGGAAAACACTTAACAGCGTCTCCCCGAAGAATAAACGGGTCACTTCGTCGCCATTTGTACCGGGAGTTTTGATATATTGTCGATTTTATATGCAAAACGATGCTACTGAATTGGCAGAGGAGAAGAAATTGCTAAAATTGCTAACTATATAAATTCTTTAACCGAACAAATGATGATTACTTTAGGAAATGCTAAGAAATGAAAAACTAACCACTTCCGAAATCTTGCCTTTATAGAACCGACTTGGCTAAATATTCTAAACTTAAATGTAAACGAAATAATTGCTACACTTGACTCATCCAAGAGTGCTTGAGCTGTCTGGAGTCTAGGCATGCAGAATAAGACAGAAAACATAAAACACAGATTACACACACTGAGAGCCGCTGTACGGCAAAAGTTAGCAAGCTTGTATGCCGGCAGGTGGCCATGTCGGGGAATGTTTACACATTGACCTGCGCTTCCAGGTCGACAGAGCCTGAAAAGGATACTAGGGAAGGTTCTGGTAGGTAAAGGTAAGTTATGCGATAATGACCACATCACCTATCCAGTGTCAACTGATCTATGCCATATGGAGCTCACTTCGTAAACGGAGATATAGAATTACACTATCTTCGACATGCAGCCAACACAGTATTACTATCAACATCACAAATGAGAAATGAAAACGTAATTAAATCAGTGGAAACGTACAGTGAAAAAACAAAACTATTGAAATACACTAAAAAAAAAAAAAAATGGCAACCGATCAAACTAACGTGCCAAGAGATATGTTTATCATTGGAGCCAAACTGCATTAAGTGAGCAATGTTGAATATGTAGGTGTACTGCCAATGGGCGATGACAATGCAACGATAGCAATTTATAGAAGAACAAACATGGTTCCGCAAAGAGCACGTGTCAGAGTACTACGACCTTAAATATACCCTGTGGCAACAAAAAGGAGTGAAGATTGGACAGATTAGTTTAAATAAAATATTGACATTTGAATATTACATAAGAGTATTACTAATTAATATAATATTACATAAGAGTATTGCAGTAGAGTACTAACACCCACTGGACGAAATAAAAAAACAAGAACAAACAGATCTAAACACAGTATTGAAGAAGGCTGATAATTAAAACAAATAAAATGGAGGGAAAAGATATACTGTGGGCACGTAACAATACACGAATATCTGGAAAAGATTATTACGGAGGTGTACCGGGGAAGACGAAAAGAGAAAGCACACAACGCAAATGGATTCAAGGCTAGGTAGATAATTTAATAATTTATGCGTTACAGCAAAAAACAAAATATATAGAATAACACAAAGTAATGCAGCTTTACAGACCACAATTATGGAAAACACGGGACCCTCAGCACACACATACATACACAAAACACAACATATAATCACGAAGAAGGCACTACATTAATGCATAAAAATAGGATGAGAAGAATGAAAAAAAAGTGAGAACAATGAAGAGAAAAAGGAAACAAATTGAAGGAAACAATGTGTTACTAAACACAAAGTCACAGGCTGTCAGAAAGAAAAAAAAGGCAGGACATCACTTGGCTTTCGAATAGAAGGGCATTTAGAATGATTGATTTGGGGACGATCTGCACTGGACAAGATACCTAATGATAATAATGGTGAGTAATTGCAAGCTAGTGCAAAATTTAAGTCAAGAAACAAGCAAAATTTACCTACACAACGTGCAATATATAGAAAGTATAACATTACACATCCTCTAGACGTAGATGGGCTCCCTGGTCTAGGAATTTACTCGACTTTCTCCGTCATCCCGTTTTCTCTCGTAAGTAATGTGAAGTGCGCGAGAATTGGTAGCGGTTCTCTCCTCGTCGGTAACTTAGGGGTATATAAGCCGGCCGCTCAGAAAGCAATGGGAAACTACTGAGCGTAATCTTGCCAAGACACCATCATACCGCTGAGAGATGCTGTTGTTGACAGCGACGTCCTGTAAAAGATATGCGAACAAAGAAATACGTAGATGGGAGGCAAAATATGAAAATCAAAAATGGCTCAAAAGACAATTTCAAACATTAACTTGTTTATTATCTGGAATAACTGTGATCATCATCATCATCATCATCATCATCATCATCATCATCATCATCATCATCATCATCATCATCATCTTCCAGTTTTGCAAACAAGCGTCGTGGGGAGGAATAGCTGACGTTCCAGGTCCCAGTGAGCGACACTGGACAGTGTCATTCCATGTCATTGTAGAATGCCTGTGATGTCGTCAGCCAATCCTCTTTTCGGGCGTCCTCTTGCTCTCGTGTCAGATATTCTTTGGTCTAGCGCAATTGCTGGTATTTGATGGTGTTGCATTCTCAGGAGATGACAGAACCATTTGATCCTTTGCCTTTCAATATAAGCGGCAACACTTGTTGGTCTCACTGTGTGTCTGATAACATCACAATAACAGTACTATAAACCACGGACGCAATTCGTAATCCCGCATCCCGTATTCGAAACACAGCTGCGGGCGATTTGGCAGTAGACCGTCTTGCGTTGGTTTTCATGCATTGGTATGCGTTACGGTTGTTCAAAAAAGCAATGGCAAACTACTGAAAGTAAACTTGCCAAGAAATCACAAACAGACAAAAAAAAATGATACGACGTTCTGTAAAGAATATGCAACTAATTTAACGTATACATCTCAGAGCTGTTGTTTCGCAGTGGATAAGCCGCTTTACTGCCGACCCTGTGGGCATATGTTCGAATACGCACAGAGGCTGATGTATTAAATAACTGAACTGTGTTCTTAGGCCGACACAGCCCATGATTTGCTGTCAGAGAATGTCGTGGGGAGTAAAGGCACCCAGTGTGATACAGACTAAATTAGCCATGGAGGACCGACTTAACGATAGAAGTATTTGACTGACACAATATACTCAATACGCCACAAGGCATGGAATATGGTGCTTTAATGTATTTTTAATAGAAACATCTCAATTCTTCTTCTTCTTCTTTCGTTAGCTTAAAATATGTCTATAACTGCAATGTTGTATCTTGTATGAATTTAACTTTTTTAGCTCACACAGCGGTCCATAGAGTTTATCTTCCACTGTCGTCTCTATAGGCCAGAAGGTTTGCCTAGATTTGTTATATTTTTGGCAGTCTTGGAGTATGTGCTCTCCTGTCTGCGGCGCCATCCACGTGTGCACATGGCTATTTCACCAATCTTGAATTTTGTGTACATGTGGTTGCGTAATCTATTGTGTCCTGTTCTGATGCGCAGAATAATGACTTGTTCTGGTCTGTCCATAACGTGGTAGTCATCTTTTTTTAAGGTTTTGGTGGCTTTCTCAATTATACCAAGTAGGATTTAACTGGATGTTACCCATTGCTCATGTGTGTGTGTGTGTGTGTGTGTGTGTGTGTGCGCGCGCGGGCGTGCGTGCGTGAGTGCTTGCTTGCTTGCGTCGCTGGCTGTGAATTCCAGCGTGAAGTCCAGTATATAGGATGAAGACATCTTGTTGTCCAACATCAATGTGATGTCATACCGGACTGAGGTTTGCGTGAGTATCCGTTGTCCCATGTCTGGCTTATTGGTGTGCAGACTGGTGGTCCCTCGTCGTGCAGGTAATTACACTCCGACTTCGGAAGAATCAGCGATCCTATTACGTTAGCCAGGACCCCGAAGGGACCTGTTGCCCAGGACACACGACTCGGACGTGTTAGTAGGTCTTGGCCAGTATATAACCTGGCCCTGGTGCTTTGGAAACACCTCTGCGTCCCTTGCGTGTGCGTGTGTGTATGTGTGTGTGAGTGGGTGAGTGTGTGTGTGTGTGAGTGTGTGTGTGAGTGTGTGTGTGTGTGTGTGTGTGAGTGTGTGTGTGTGTAATATAATCCTAAATTGAAGAAGTTTAAACTCAGTAGCGATAGAAACTTAAAAAGCGCTCAAGTATGACAATTTCCCATGCTACAATGAATGCATGCCATTTAGTGCATCTCGTTATGTTGGCACTTAATGAGGTACTTGCTGCCACGTTATTGTTAGCTTTGCTTCCTTATTGGATGCTTCAACTAGTGAAAACCTCAACACAGGGAATGTGTTCGTCCATCTAATCTGAGGTATAAATTATATATATATATATATATATATATATATATATATATATATATATATATATATATATATATATATATATATATATATATATATATATATAATACTTGAGTGCGGTTTGCTTGTTCTCATATATTCCCTCGTGGCTTATAGTGTGAAATTACCATATTTCATACTGGACACTTTTCTTTCATAGATGATTCTATGATGCGTGACGGATTAATGATCCTCATTCTACCAGATATGTGATTTATTCCTTGAGTGCTAAGAGTCTCACGCGCCACTGTGGGGACCAGTAGCCTAGAACGACTTGAGACCTTTTCACAAAGTAATGATTAGCCACATTCGACAAGACAATCGCCCCTTTCTGGTTAGGCTATGAAAAGAAAGTATCCATGCATAAAAACAACCTATACACATATAGATGTGTGTGTGTGTGAGAGAGAGAGAGAGAGACAGAGAGAGAGAGAGAGAGAGAGAGAGAGAGAGAGAGAGAGAGAGAGAGAGAGAGAGAGAGAGAGAGAGAGAGAGAGAGAGAGAGAAATAGATTTCTTTATTATAGTCCCAATCGCCCAGCCGATCTTATTCCTCTAGAAACATCTGCCCATTGTAAGTTTTTGTGTGTTTGTTTTTTGGTTCGCATATCCTTTACAGGACATCGCTGTCAACATCATCATCTTTCAGCTGATTGTTGATTTCCTGGCAAGATTACGCTCAGTAGTTTGCCATTGCTTTCTGGGCTTCCGGCTCGCATACCCCTTAAGTTACCGACGCAGAGAGAACCGCTACCTATTCTCGCGCACATCATGTTACTCACGCCTCTGTAAGTACGAGTAAGTAATTGTCCCTGTTACACGCCGTGAGACACAATTAGCACATGTCACTAGGCCCATATCTGTATAGACCAATCGGCACCTTGTGTTATGTGGTCAGTGTCAGGTCACCAACTTGGACTTTCTAAAACATTTCCTCATGTCCATTTTATGTTGGGTCCCCCTGGGAGCCCAAGTCAATTAATTCATAATACATTCGACCGCACATCGCCTACGGTGCCACTTTGTCATGCCATCCAGCAGTGTCTTTCTCTGTTAGCGTCTGTCTCTACACCCGCTCGCTGTCCTTTTTAGGCAAGGTTGTTGTTATATATGGATTCTTTCTTTTCATAACCTAAAAGGAGGATTGTCCTATAATTGTCTAGCTTCATCTTGTACCCCAATGTTTGCCTCGTCATGCCACCTACTGGACACTCATGGTATCATTAGACATGTTCAGTTTGTACTTTAATAGCTTGCGCACAGTTGTTTCGAAGTTACGTCACTTTACGGATTTCAATTTTATACACTCAAACATATCGAGGCTTTATCAATTAGGTGGTTCCAACCAATTATTTTGCAGACAGAAAGACTTCGTTTCTTCTTCTTCTTCTTCTTCTTCTTCTTCTTCTTCTTCTTCTTCTTCTTCTTCTTCTTCTTCTTCTTCTTCTTCTTCTTCTTCTTCTTCTTCTTCTTCTTCTTCTTCTTCTTCTTCTTCTTCTTCTTCTTCTTCTTCTTCTTCTTCTTCTTCTTCTTCTTCTTCTTCTTCTTCTTCTTCTTCTTCTTCTTCTTCTTCTTCTTCTTCTTCTTCTTCTTCTTCTTCTTCTTCTTCTTCTTCTTCTTCTTCTTCTTCTTCTTCTTCTTCTTCTTCTTCTTCTTCTTCTTCTTCTTCTTCTTCTTCTTCTTCTTCTTCTTCTTCTTCTTCTTCTTCTTCTTCTTCTTCTTCTTCATCTTCTTCTTCTTCTTCTTCTTCTTCTTCTTCTTCTTCTTCTTCTTCTTCTTCTTCTTCTTCTTCTTCTTCTTCTTCTTCTTCTTCTTCTTCTTCTTCTTCTGCGTTCGTCCGGAATGTTGTTTTAAACGTAACTGCCTTGTGCCTGTTTACAGCAGAGCTGCGATATTTGCACCATTCGGGCGACATATTCGACTTCCTCAGGCAATTGTTGACCGGGTTACCTTCCCGGTGATGTCGTTTTAAATTTGTGATTACCATGGGGATAACAAATGCTCCACATTTCTATATTATATGCGACTATGTGTTTTAAGTATTTCTGCCGAAGCATAATTCATTTATTCACTTCATATGTTATATAATTCTGCAGTATGCACCTGACAAAATTCAGCGAAATACCCTAGGCAACAATGCGTGCAACACTTTGTTTATGGTTTCTGTGTTCAAATTTACAAAGGGAATGCATCATTTTAAGGTTTTCAAGTTGAAGAACTTGTATGAATATATATTAGACAGATAGACTGACAGACAGTCAGTCATTTATACATATTTAAATATTTCGGTCTGGATAATTGACTGCCCGATCACGATCTCTCTACACAAACTATCATCTGGACCTCCTAAACCACCACATAGCCATGAACCTTTCACATTATTACATGGCAGTATAGAATGCGTGATCATTGCGGAAGTCACTTCTCCCTTAATTTGGCAAGGATGCTTCCGCTGCCCAACGCACACTTCCTGGTTTGTCACACTACGGCTCATCCCTTCTTAGACGTCCTCCTCCAACCGTTGCAGGGGTCATCCCCTTTCTTGTTTCTTCCAAAAGCAAATAATCCTCGTAGAATAAAATTTGTAAATTGGTAATGCCTTCATGAAAATAAAAAGCAGTGTTGACGGGTTGGCAAGGAAAATTCCTTAATTTTAACTTGCTTTTGGCTTCGTTAAAACTGGATTTGCTTGGATGTTTTCTGAAAAGATGACTTTTTGCACAACACCAACATGATATCAGCGTGACCACGAGATGTTGAATTAGAAATGATATCAGAGAATAAATGATGAATATGCGTGATGTAATTAATGTATACACAGGAAATAAAGCAATGCTGATGTCGGTTTGTGTTTGTGTGTGTTTTTTTTTTTAAATAAGTAAATGTCTTGTACGTTTAATATGTTTACTGAACTTTTGATCTTTTCAAATCACTCATGAGCACAATAAAGAAACGACATATGCAATATATGAGATATTTAAACAGAAACTGCAAACGAGAAATTATCTATTGTGGGGAAACAATTAGTCAGAGAGGCAGAGGACGGCAGGAAACAATGCATTTGAGAATCTTAAAAAGCTGGGCAGTAAATAATAACATGAACGGCATAATCTTCATCAAAATATCCAATACCAGAAAAGATTGTAGAGTTTTGATCGCCTATGGCTGCTTAGGACCAGGCATCTCATAAAGAAGTAGCAGACGTTTAAAAGAAATGGAGCGATCACCGCTGGCAAAGATTCGTTTCATTTTCGTGTCGGGGCATTTGGGTGTACAAGGAAATGAGCAGGCTGACAGGCTTGCAGGTAAGGCTACTGTAGAAGGCGGACAAGTCATGGATCAGGCTGATATACTGAATGCTCTACGAAAAGTAAGTTGTTTGCAAGAACCTAGTGATGACAGTAAATCTACAACCATGGTAGACTGCGAGAACAGCAAGTTAAAATAGGTGTGGCCAAACAAGAACACTGTGCTGGAAGCCAAAGAAGATTAATAAACCAACACAGAACTGGTGACGTTAGCCACTACACGCTTCGGGATTTGCTGAGGAGGGGATCCGGGCACTTATAAACTGAAAGGTACGATGTGCAATGAAGATGATCTGTCGACTAACTAACTAACTAACTAACTAACTAACTAACTAACTAACTAACTAACTAACTAACTTACTAACTAACTAGCTAGCTAGCTAACTCACTCACTCACTCACTCACTCACTCACTCACTAAGGTAACAGATAAAGTAGCAGACGTTTAAGACAACTGATGAAGTAGCAGACTTTTAAAACAACTAATGAAGTAGCAAACATTTAAGGCAGCTGATGAAGTAGCAGACGTTTAAGACAACTGATGAAGTAGAAGACGTTTATGACAACTCCAGCATTTTGCGGCTGTTTGTGATTCCTTGGCAAGTGAACGTTCAGTAATTTGTCATTACTTTCTGAACGACGGGCACTCATGCAATTTTACAGAAACCATCGCAAGGCTGTCTGCATTCGTAAAACTTGGGCCACAGAATAGACACACATGCAGTGGTGTATGCCACTAGCCACCTGTTTGTCAGTCTCCATAGATCACCTGGTATCACCTCTCCCCTTCCCAGGATTCATTAGATTTAAATGACAACCAAGTAACTGTCTGTACAGTGTTAGCCTGTTGTGCTGCAGCAGTAATTTGTTAATGTGTTCATAGTTCATAAATATATCACCGTAGGCAGCAATAACATCAAGAATAACATTGGAGAAACTCACTTTTCATACATTAGCAATGATTAGTGCCAAGTTTCAGAAGGGTCGTCGATGAAGGTAAATCCTGAACTGCACATCCACTTGGTAGAATACAGGAAACACGCAGCAGTGTGGCCAAGGCAACTCTGGGAAAGACGCATCCACCAGGATAAACTGACACGTCTAGAGCATCATTTATTATTATGTAGAGTTTCCTGGCCGGTCTCCGACGCCAAAGGCTTGCGAACGCGGTTTATGAGCCGCTTACCAGGCGTTGGAAACTCAACTGCGACCGATTTGTGCAGCAGACCGTGACGCGTTGTGTTATAATGTGTTGATATGGGAGCCGGTTGTTCAGAAAGCAATGGCAAACTACTGAACGTAAAACTTGCCTAGTACATCAACAGCAGCTTAAACATGCTGGTGTTGACTGCAACGTCCTGTAAGGGATATGCAACATTAAATAAAAGAGTTCCATTGCGTTAGGTTCTCACTTACTCTCACTTACTCATGCCCCCCTTTACCATATGTTCAGAACGTCATTCCCCCCCCTCCCCCTTTTTCGAATTTCCTACCTCTAAATCCCCCCACCCCCCCCACCCTTACACAGCATACATAAAAATGAAAGCTAAATTTAATAATACATACTATAACAAGTCTAGACATCTACATAAAACGTGATTTGCGGGTCTGCTTACGTTATAAAACGAATTTCATTAGGGCGAGAAGTAGAGAATTGTAAAATTTAGAGGGAAAAACAATATCAAGTAACTGGTTCTTGTATTAATACGATCTTGAAATAATCTTAATTACCCCCCTGGAAACCCTAAAATTCCCTCCTGGGGGTGGGGGGGGGGGCGGTTGGATTCCCCACCGGTTGAGGACCACTGCTCTAGCACCTTAACATGTTGCTAAAAGCTCAAGACATAGTTCAAAGTATTGCGGATGTAGACCTCGAGACAGAGCTACCGAGTAGTTCATTTCAGAACGCTTATCACGACAGCTGTTGACGATATATTAAGATCTTATGATGTGTTCCCCTAACCAGACAGATCAACCTTGTAAACTAAGGGTCAGAATGGTGTCAGAAGCAACTACAAGTGATGGATGATGGCGGACCGAAATCCCGACTGGGACTACTATGAACACGTCTTCGACAGTACGTTAGAAGTAAGCCCGTCCTCTCCCAAAAGCTTCTGCTATTGCCCCTTATCGTCCAATGGGATATAGGCCCTCAATCAGCTCAAGTATACAATCTTATCACTTTCTATCTCCTTTAGCTCCCTCAATGTCCTCCAATTATGAATCATCTCTGTCTTTAACTGTCATCTTCGAGGTTTAATACCCCCATTATTCGGCTCACTCTGTAGGTTTCAGACAAGAGTTAAACGTTAGTTGCATTTCCTTTGCAGGACGTTGTCACCACCAGTATATTTTGCTGTTGTGATCTTTTAGCAGGTTTACGTTCATTAGTGTACCATTGCTTTCTGAACGACCGGCACCCATACCATTTCGTAAAAAAAAACAACGCAGGGCAGTCGGCTGCCCAATTGCCAGCAGCTGTGTTTCGAAGGCGGGTATGGGAGATTACGAACTGCATCCGTAACGCCTTTGACACGGAGCCGGCTTCAGAAAAGAGAGTGTCTAGACATACTAGCCTCGGGTTGTCTCAGTGTATGTCCTATTCCACGCCAACGAATGTTCCTTATGTCTTTGTTCACTGGAAAGTGTGTAGTTCTCAACATTAACGATTCTGTCACACCATTTTAGTTCCACTATTCTACGTAGGCACCAATTTATTAATAATTTTAGTTGTTTATTTGTATATCTTTTAAATTGTTCTCCGTGCTTAGGACGCCTACAACAATACTCCTGATTTAACTCTGAATCCCATTATCTACTCCGCAAATAACATATTGCTAGAGATTTCTCACTCTAGCAGACAGGAAATTGGTCGTAACTGAATGGAGAACATTGTGGAATTCCCGAAGCCATTATAAAGTGACATGATAAATGCACTTACATATATCCAGTTACATATATAAACATAAAGGGACACAATTAGATATGAAAGGAAACGCACGTGAAGAGACCAAATGTGAAGCCATGGGGACATTGTTACGGAATCGGCATATTTCTATATTATATATAATAATATTATAATATTAGTAAATTTTCTAACTTCATGTTTTTCTTTAGATCTGTTTGTGTTGTTCCGTTCCTGAAGAAGATTATTATAATCAAAGCGTCGTTCGTTGTATCCGAGTTTACTTATTTTTACTTGCTTTTATTATTATATATTTTCTTTGGATGTTCCCCCAGATATTTATGTTCAACATTGTGGACTTCTTTGTAAGATATGTACACTGTGTCCGTATTTAGTACATCTCACGTTTTTTATTTTTTTGCAGGAGTTACACATAACTGTTTTTATTTCCTAATGTCGTAAGGACAACTTGAGATCAGTTCTGTCCAGTTCCATTACAGCTGCTTTGTGTCAACGGGAATTCTGACTTGTAACCACTTAGTGTTTAGTTTAGATGGAAGGCAGAATTAGCATGGGTTTTCAGTATGGTATTCAGTATGAATAGTGATACGCTTGTTGGTTCATGTCGATGTTATAAAGGCTAAAGTTTATACATTTCTAGTAGCGATACATTTGTTGGTTGAAGAACACGATAGACAGACTAGTAGCGATACATTTGTTGGTTGAAGAACATGATAGACAGAATAGTAGCGATACATTTGGTGGTTCAAGTACATGATAGACAGGCTGGTAGCGATACATTTGTTGGTTCAAGTACAATATAGACAGACTAGTAGCGATACATTTGTTGGTTCAAGTACAATATAGAAAGACTAGTAGCGATACATTTGTTGGTTCAAATACAATATAGACAGACTAGTAGCGATACATTTGGTGGTTCAAGTACAATATAGACAGGCTAGTAGCGATACATTTGTTGGTTCAAGTACATGATAGACAGGCTGGTAGCGATACATTTGTTGGTTCAAGTACAATATAGACTGACTAGTAGCGATACATTTGTTGGTTCAAGTACAATATAGACAGACTAGTAGCGATACATTTGTTGGTTCAAGTACAATATAGACAGACTAGTAGCGATACATTTGTTGGTTCAAGTACATTATAGACAAGCTGGTAGCGATACATTTGTTGGTTCAAGTACAATATAGACAGACTTGTAGCGATACATTTGTTGGTTCAAGTACATGATAGACAGGCTGGTAGCGATACATTTGTTGGTTCAAGTACATGATAGACAGACTAGTAGCGATACATTTGTTGGTTCAAGTACATGATAGACAGGCTGGTAGCGATACATTTGTTGGTTCAAGTACATGATAGACAGGCTGATAGCGATACATTTGTTGGTTCAAGAACATGATAGACAGGCTGGTAGCGATACATTTGTTGGTTCAAGTACAATATAGCCAAGACTAGTAGCGATACATTTGTTGGGTCAAGTACAATATAGACAGACTAGTAGCAATACATTTGTATGTTCAAGTACATGATAGACAGTCTGGTAGCGATACATTTGTTGGTTCAAGAACATGATAGACAGGCTGGTAGCGATACATTTGTTGGTTCAAGTACAATATAGCCAAGACTAGTAGCGATACATTTGTTGGGTCAAGTACAATATAGACAGACTAGTAGCAATACATTTGTATGTTCAAGTACATGATAGACAGTCTGGTAGCGATACATTTGTTGGTTCAAGTACAATATAGACAGACTAGTAGCGATACATTTGTTGGTTCAAGTACAATATATACAGACTAGTAGCGATACATTTGTTGGTTCAAGTACAATATAGACAGACTTGTAGCGATACATTTGTTGGTTCAAGTACATGATAGACAGGCTGGTAGCGATACATTTGTTGGTTCAAGTACATGATAGACAGACTAGTAGCGATACATTTGTTGGTTCAAGTACATGATAGACAGGCTGGTAGCGATACATTTGTTGGTTCAAGAACATGATAGACATGCTGGTAGCGATACATTTGTTGGTTCAAGAAATTGATAGACAGACTAGTAGCGATACATTTGTTGGTTCAAGAACATGATAGACAGGCTAGTAGCGATACATTTGTTGGTTCAAGAACATGATAGACAGGCTGGTAGCGATACATTTGTTGGTTCAAGAACATGATAGACAGGATGGTAGCGATACATTTGTTGGTTCAAGAACATGATAGACAGACTGGTAGCGATACATTTGTTGGATCAAGAACATGATAGACAGGCTAGTAGCGATAAATTTGTTGGTTCAAGAACATGATAGACAGGCTGGTAGCGATACATTTGTTGGATCAAGAACATGATAGACAGGCTAGTAGCGATACATTTGTTGGATCAAGAACATGATAGACAGACTGGTAGCGATACATTTGTTGGTTCAAGAACATGATAGACAGGCTGGTAGCGATACATTTGTTGGATCAAGAACATGATAGACAATCTAGTAGCGATACATTTGTTGGTTCAAGAACATGATAGACAGGCTAGTAGCGATACATTTGTTGGTTCAAAAACATGATAGACAGGCTGGTAGCGATACATTTGTTGGATCAAGAACATGATAGACAGGCTAGTAGCGATACATTTGTTGGATCAAGAAGATGATAGACAGGCTGGTAGCGATACATTTGTTGGTTCAAGTACATGATAGACAAGCTGGTAGCGATACATTTCTTGGCTCCATCTAATGATAGACAGGGCAGATAACGATGCACTTCATGCTGATGATAGACAAGGATAATAATGTAATGCTTCCAGGTCACACTGGATGTCAGAACTTGCTAGTGAAGACATAATGGTGTGTTCAAATGGAAGGATATTTGTAATCACATTTCGATTCAGTTCCATGATAAACCTGACTTTTGATAAAGCATGTGAAGGAACTCTAACTGGTCTAGTAGACTTGTTCCTGCACTAATAGAAATCTCAGCTATACAGAGAGGGGGAGGGGTGGGAGAGGTTAAATGGGATTTCTTACAGTTAAACATTGTATGTTGATTTGTATTCTCTTGGGTTTACATAATTCCAAAGGCGCATCTGTTATAGCCAATAGAAGCGTGAAAATGGCCTTGGAATAAGAACGAGACTATAAAGGCTTGAGCTAGAAACCGCATAGATTCCTCTTCTTCTTTCGCCCCGAATCCCCTGATGAGATATAGATCCTGGACCAACTCACTCCAAGCCCTCCTATCATTATCTGTTATATGCAGCCTTCTCCATGCCCTTACCAACAGTAAACATACGAAATTAATGCACAAAAGACTTCATGAGCGTACTAATAACAGAACACTTGCTTCAACAGGCTGCCTGAAAACAAAAGATGGAAAAATCATTATAGACAAACATGTGATGTTATATGCAAGGTCAGATTATGTGAAAAAAAATGTATGATGATACACGAAAAGAACAATATGATATTCAGAGTAATAATGAAGGACTCTCAATTCTGAAGATAGAAGTTCAAAATCCTAGCAGCCATGTGAAATCTGGCAAGCGGCCAGGTCCAGACAACATCTCATCAGAAATTATCGCTGCCTTAGAAGAATATGGAATAGATCAAGTCACCAGACTTCTGAACACAATATATGATACTGGAAATATACCTCCTGACTTACTCAATTCCGTATTTATTGCAATCCCGAAGAAATCAAGAGCCTTTGAATGCCATAAACATCGAACAATTAGTATACTGAGCCACATCACAAAGGATGTGATAAAGAATTATCATGCAAAGAGTTAGGAAGGAAATACAACTGGAAATTTGAGAAGAACAATGTGGGTTTGTAGAAGGCAAGGTGCAGTAAACGTTGAGTATATGCTGAGAGCAGTTATTGAACATTCTATAGAAGTAAACGAAGACTTACATCTTTGCTCTCTTGATTACACAACGGCTGTCGATAAAGTTAGGCATGTCAACATGATGGAGATGCTTACATATCTACAAATTGATGGGAAAGACCTTAGACTCATACACAACATATATTGGAAACAACAAGCTGCCATAAAGATTGATAATGAAGTATGTCAATAACACCCTATTAAGAGAGGTGTGAGACAGACATGTTTAATGCCTCCAGATCTTGTTCCCTGTACAGTGAAAATATTTTCAGAAATGTTGACCATATGAAAGAAATCATCATTGGGGGGGGGGGGGGGGGGGGGGAAATAACATCAATACCATTAGATATGCGGATGATACAGTATTGATTGCAGACAATGAGCAGGATTTGCAACGTATAGTAAATGCGATTGATGAACACAGTAAACAGCTTGATATGTAATTAAACTGTAAGAAGACACAGATTATGGTCGTCACTGAGTGGCACCTTGCAGTCTTGACAGACCAAAGTGTGGGAGTTGGAATGTGGCCAATATTCCATCACAATGCCTGGGCAGAGCTTCAGAGAATCATGTGGCGCCCAAACGACATGTCCCCTCTCTCGGCCTAGTCTTGTGTATTCCAGAGGAATGGGTAACCAATTCGTCTGGCACAATGTAGGCTGCAGACGCTGGCGGCTCAGCGTCAATCCTCCGAGACCTCACCACCACGAGCCGGTGGCGAGTTATAGCCAGACCCTGACACCCAAGGGACCCCGGTGAGGGCCTCGTACGAGCCCGGACCATGAGGGCGCGCACATCTGTCGATCACAAGTGTTCGGACCTGTGTAAAGCGTGCACTATCGTCAGACTCTCCACCTGACTTTAAGCGGACCCCGCGACCAGCGGGAATAGGCCCGCCAGAGCTACCGCAGGAGATATTGCCTGTCTATTTGCAAGCAAAACCCCCATCCTTCCACTGTGCGGATCTCGCGACCGGCGAGAATAGGCCCGCCGGAGATTATGCTCGTCTGCTGCGAACAAATCTCTACCGAGAGACTGAATAAGTAAAGAAACGATAAAAGTAGTGGTAATTCAATTGCGCTTGCGCTTCCACCTATACTACACCCTTCGTGTGTCTTCACAAAGTCGGACTAGAGTCAAGCTCAACAGGGTAACAATTAAATGGGAATATTCTTAAACAAGTGAATATCGGAACAGTCATAATATCTGATGGGAGATGCCTTGAAGGGATTAGAACAAGCATCGCCATGACGAAGGAAGCCTTTTGCAAGAAGGAAAACTTTTTTTTTCATATCCCTTACAGGACATTTCAGTCAACATCAGTATTTTTCAGCTGCTGTTGATGTACTAGGCAAGATTACGCTAAGTAGTTAGCCATTGTATTCTGAGCGACCGGCTCAAATACCCCTAAGTTACCAACGCGGCTAGAACCGCTACCGATTCTCTCGCAGGTTAAGTTACTCACAAGAATATACGGGATTACGGGGGATTACGTTAACTCCTACGCAAGGGACACCGGCATGGAAAACTTGCTGACCAATAAAATGATGTCATTTGCAAAGAGAAAGAGAGTGTTGAGGTGCTACATAGAACCTGTGCTTTTGTATGGATGTGAAGCGTGGACAATGAGCAGACAAGCTGAAAAACATCTGATGGCCGTGGAAATGTGGTTTCTGACTAAAATACAAAGAATACCATGGACAGACAGAAAAACCAATGACCAAGTCCTACAAGAAACAAAGAAAACCGTAAACTGTTTAGAGAAATTAGACGTAGAGAGTCACAATTTATTGGTCACGTTATGAGAAGAAATAAATTGGAGAACTTGGTGACAACCGACAAGATCCAGGGGAAGAGAACAAGGGTAGGACAGAGAAGTAAATACCTGGATGGTTTGGCCACGTTGTATGGTCGAGACAAGAACACTGAGCTGATACACAGCTCTGGTGATCGGGTTAGATGGCATAACATGACCGCCTACGCTTACCGGCATGATGATGATGCCCTTCCCACATTAGTCGACGCTATCTTTACCTCACTTCTCCGTGTGTCTTAGATGTTCCTCTATTTCATTTGCATTATGGATTCCAGACGCAGGTGTTTCTAGCCATTGGCTTTCTCAGTGTATGCCCTATCTATCGTCAGACCTCTTCCTCACTTCGTATTTGTCTAGTTATGTCCATAAACCCCACCCACATTGATGATTCCGCCATACCATTTTAGTTCTCTTATTTTGCACATACACCAAATACCGAATGTGTGTTATTAATTTGTGTTTAGTCGTTCTCAACTCTTATAATCCATACAGTGGTGCTGATTTAATGGTTGAGTTGAATACGTTGAAATTGGAGCTAAGTTTAATTGCTTTTGACTTTCTAAAATTGTCTTTGATATAAAAGCACAGATTCTTTGTTACTAAATATGTGAATGGGGATTATCCGAAACGTCAGGACAGCTTTAACAAGTAAAGAGTAGTGTAAATCACTGAATAAATGTACAATCCTAAGTGATTCGTTCCTCTACTGACCAAGGCCCGTCAAGTATGAAAACAATGAAAGAACAGACAGACTTGCGTGTATCGCTACTCCATCAGATGATCAACAAATATATCGAACCATTAACACAAACATCCCAGAGAGTGGGGGACTACAGGAGGACTTCGGGCTAAACAAATCAGCATGAAGCAGGCAGAACTCAGATGGGGAAAAACATGCAGTCACCAGAAAAGAACAGCACACTAAGCAATGAGGCAGACGTGTATATCAATACCCAACTGTCACAGTTCGTCTGAAAACTAATTGGTTTATTATTAGAAGACTGGAGCACCTAGTATTACGGTCAGAGTGCAATGGGGCTAGTCCACATTAAATTGAACAGAACTAAATGTGCTTCGTTCTCCTTGTGACCTGCACATTTTAATCAATACATATGGAATTATTTCAAGCCATAAGAGTCTGAGTTAAAAACGCCATTCTAAGCATTCATTTTGTTGTGTCGTCTTGTCAATTGTTATTGATTTGTGTGCAACTCCGCCTCTCCCTCCACCAATAGACCAGCCAGATACAATAGCACATTCTTCATGACAGGTCATGCTGGATATCACTATTTTATACAGCAGGTGAGAAGGAAGAAATCCCATTTCTCGCCTCCAAGCAATTTGTCATTTCATTATCAGCATCGATTTTTTTTTTGGTTTTTCTTCTTAGTGGATTCTGAGCTAGTTTAGATTTCAGTCGGTGCTCAACCATAATCCCATAATCGAAGCAGTCATATCTAGGATATGCTGTCGTCTCTATCCCGCCTCTTGGAATACGTGATGAAGAAATATGCCATTCCTAGCTAAATGATCACGGACAGCTCAGAGACATATAAGCGGCTTGCAAATTTTGAGACATTTAACTCTTTCTGCCATAAGCATGTACTACTTTGGCCCTTTATATTGAAGTTATTTTATGACGTGACATAATAAACATGTGGGATTGAAGGAGTTACCATAAGAACACTATGTGACACACATATGTTTAGGGTGGAAATTAGAATATAACTAGTTGGTTTAGAATATAATGGATTAGTTTAATAGCAGGGTGTTGCTTAAGACATTACGATATGGACTGTTAGCAGACAGATGGGGAACTATATGGAAGCTGGGTATATGTGATTTTATAGAAGAGTGATGCGTACACCATGTACATATAGGAGAACAATGAAGAGATCTTGGAAGACGTCAACATACAGAGAGAACTGGTTACTCGCATCAGAAGAGGACATTCCACATTCTTTAGTCATGTACAGAGAAGGGGGAAATTGGAGTGTGTAGTCACACACACGCTGTGCTACCAATGCCAAACCTGGACAATGACAGAAAAAGAGAAAAGAAAAATCACAACAACAGAAAAGAGGTTCCTGAGAAGAATACTCAACGTATCAAGAAGAGATAAGATCAGAAATGAAGAAATCAGGACTAAAGTAGGGGTTAAAGCTGCTCTAGATTTTATTAGAAAGCAGCAAGTCAAATGGTTTGGCCATGCAAGTAGGTTACCAGTCAACAGCATGCCACAACAAGCAATGATGTACAGACCAGATGGAAACAGAGGAAGAGGCCGACCACGTAAACGTTGGACGGAGGGAATAACAGAATCCATGGGAATGTCGATATACGAAGCCCATAACCGGGCACTCTCACGAAGTTTATACTTCACCTCGACACCGCAAGGTACAAGAGGAACATGATGAGATGAGATGAGTCACAACCGAAAAATTAGAGGGCAGGAATAGCAGGGCGAGAACAAGAGAGACCATAAGGACAGTTTGACAGCCAGGCATGGCATAACATTGTTATCAGAAATGATTGCCATTATAAGAGACAGAAGGCTGTGAATAGACATGATCACCAACTCCACACAACATGGGCTATAATAAGACATTAATAAGAGAAATTGTAGTAAAGCGGGTTAGTTTAATAGCAGAGTGCTGCAGAATTGATTAAATATTGCATATGATGTATCACATAGATACACAGTAGCATAGAACACGGAAAACTGCATATTATGACAAGAAAAGCATGCAAGAAACCCATGTCATTGTAGGTTGCTATAATAATTGATACATGGTACATAGAGCCGGTTATAACACATGACACTGAATCATGGGCAGTTAGCAAACACGGTCAGACATCAAATCAAACCTCAGTGATGTGGGCTTATAGAATACTCATATATGTGAATGATTTTGAAGATGCTAAGATATAAATACAACTTAGCACAAATAGCAGAAAGTTGTAGTCGTCATTTAGACCATATCATGAAGAAATAAATAACAGCCACATCTCCGTGACAAATGGACAAATCTGTGGATAGGGAGATACAGGAAGACCGCGAGAGAGTATTCCTGAAAGCCATTTGTCACCGCACGAGAAGGTGTCAGCCCACGAATTGTTTGTTACATGCTGTTGGAAATGGTACAGTATTAAAAAGCATGATATAGTTTAAGCCATTCGACAAAGCACTTGATGATGAAAGGAATGTTTGACCAATCAAACCTCTAGTACTGCATAAGTAAAGCACGTGCCATATGCCTTGTGGCTAACTGTTCGTCTCATACAGACAATCAGCTGAACGTCATACACTGAACCCTGGCATCTGGAACACATCTCTCTGACCTGAAAAACGTCATTGAATTGTTTGTGATATTCAAACTGCCAAATTCAGTTGTCAGTCTATGAAGTGATGGAGTTGGGTATAAAAAGCTGCAAATGCGTACCGACCAAAACTGCTGATACTGTAATGAGCTGAGTGGGCTGTTAATGTCATGAAGGCGGTGGACGAGGATTGGACGCCTGGGTTTGTCGTCTCACTACACGAAGGAGAGACTGACCACCTATTGCCCCGTACACTCCGGCCTACAAGATGTGATGGTTTTATTACATCAGGGACCAATGGCAGGAAACTGCTTTCTAATTATTTGTTTTAAAGAAACATGTATGAACTTAATACAACGTTGAAAACCTGCATAAAAACAATCGCTCTAAACTCGTTGAAAAAGTAAGAATACAATTAATGGAATTGCGGTAAAGCTGGGAAATGTAAACAATATAAAATAACACGAAGTAATAAAGCTTTAGAGAACACAATTGCGGAAAACAGGACGTTGCAGCGACTAGCCTTCACCAGCAAACAAATGCATACACAACACACAATATGACAAGCCTTCATCAGCAGAAAAATACATACGTAACACAGAATATACAAACACGGAAAATATAATATGGTGAGTACATTAAGACATAAGAATAGGATGAGAAGAATGAGAAAATGGAAAAAAATAAGAACAATACAAATAATGTTGTTCTAATTATTTTTTTCTTTTCATATTTGCATTCTTTTCATTGCGTCAATATGCCTTAATGTGTCATGTTTATATGATGTGCGTTGTGAATGTTTGCTGATGAAGGCTAGTCGCCGAAACATCCTATGTTTTCTGTAATTGTGTTCTGTAAAGTTGCATTACTTTGTGATATTTTATATTGTTTACATATACCAATTCAAGCGGGTTCACTTTGTTTTTCTCTTTTCTTTCAACAAGTTGCGAAGCTTCAAACTGTATACTTAGAGCCAGGCAACTGACAGCTAGATTCTGCTGGCTGTATTCCGCGTGTGTATTTTTATTATTACCAGGTGTATCATTGTATGTGTTAGTTAGCTTGAATTAGGTCTATGCTTCTCATAGACATCATTCAATTCAGCATCCCACTCCAAATGTTGTTGCAAAGACTGTCGTATTTATTAGGTTAGGAAATTATGAGGTTCGGCTGTGCAGCTAACTATCTTCTGTTGTTTTCACTATGTTGTACTTGTACTCATTTCTGAGATAACCTAAGGCTGTTTTGGTTCAGAAACGCAGCAGTTATATAGAGTGCTATAGCCAGGTATAGGGAGCCGCGGTAACTTAGTGAAACATGCTTGCCTTTATGCCTGGTTGCCATTTGTTGAAATCATTTATATCATTTCTTTTACAAAGTGACCCTCATCCCCCAGGTCGACACAGCATAACGGGGGTACCAGGGAGTGAGTGAGTTAGTGAGTTACCTGTTCGGTATCATCTTTGCACTCCAGACATGTTCACAGATACTCAGACCGTCTTCACCCAACATATGCATCGACGTCCGGCGATTAAAGTGCCCGTTCATTGTTGGTTTAACGAGACACCCCCCCCCCCCCCCCCCCCCGCATTCTCCACAGGTGATGTTCGTGTCTGGCCGTGTCGATTATTACAGCCAAGTCTCTCATTCAGGTCAACGATGTGAATAAACTGGCGCCAGGGCCTTAGCTCTGAACATCTCTTTAAGGGCATTAATAATATCGACACGATTCACAGACTGGCCATCTGCGATGTGTGTAGAGTCCGGAAGTTTATCAGCTCGTTCATTTTCCTCAACTTTCGCATCAAGGATGTTGCGGAAAAAGAGGATCAAAGATCAAGGTGTCTCTACGAACTGCAGCCCCCCGCAGCGTTAAACCCACTGTCCATGTACAGGACCCACCCACTACGACCTTTCGAATCATGCCCATTGAATCACTCTGGACACAGTATAATTCTGTGATGTAGTCATACCCAACCCGTGTCATTGCCGTCACATCCATCGCCATGAATTGCTCAGCCAGTTGCTGAGCGTGCCATGAATGCCCACGCATTTTTCTGTTGGGTACCAGAACATGCAATAGTAAGGAAAGGAGGCTGGTGTAACATTGACCACATCACATGTCGACTGCCGATTGGTCTATAAAAATAGAATGTTTAAACACCATTGACCCGATACGTCTAAAGACGTACGAAAGGGTCGTTTGTTTTGCTTGACTGTACTTTAGTTACTGTACTGTTCTGTGCTGTGCTGTGCCATGCTGTGCCATGCTGTGCCGTGCTGTGCTGTGCCATGCTGTGCCGTACTGTGCTGTGCTGTGCTGTGCTGTACTGCACTGTACTTTACTTTTTTTTAAAGCTCCACATGCCTTACAGGACGTTGCAGTGAACACCAGAATGTTTTCAGCTGTTGTTGATGTTCTTGGCAAGATTACGCTCAGTAGTTTGCCATTGCTTTCTGAGAGACCGGCTCACATATCCCATAAGTAAACAATGCGACGCGAACCACTGCTGAATCTCGCGCAGCTGTGTTCCTCACGTGGATATACGGGATATACGAGAAATTTGTTAACGCCTTCGCCAGGGAGACGGCTACTTTACTTTACTTTAATTCACTTTACTGTACTTTACTGTACTTTATTTTGCTTTACTGTACTTTATTTTATTTACAGTATTACTTTGACAGCCGAGCAGGTAAACTCACTTGTCTTTCGCTGGGGCGACAACGCTATGTGGATGTGACGGTTCCAACCCCTTTTGTATGTTTGTTTTCCCTTTTATTCTCGGGGTATAGATTTTTTCGTAATTGATACACTATTTCTGTAATTCAAGGACTAGTGTGTCGACCATGTGAGCCGCGGGAGCTAAGTGGACAGACACTCGCCTAATGGCCTTGTGGTCATGGGTTCCATTCACGCAGCTGCAGATTCGAATCTTTAAAATTGACCTGGGTTGCTAGGTCATAATCATCATCCAGTGCCTTGCTGATTGGTGTGGGCGATCATCACTCTCCACAAATTACGATCTCCGACGTCATGGATCAATTCGTGTGTTGACTCCCTTCCATGCCATGACACAAGACTGTCAAGAATCTTCGCACACTGTCTTCTTGCATCTCTCTTGCCGCAAATCTTTCCGGTTGTTACAACATGTTCCAATTTTTTCTCTTCTCATAACGTGGCCGAAAAACGATGACTGACTCTTTCTGATGTTTGTGATATGTTGTCTTTGCGACTCAGCTTCCATTAAAGCTTCCTGGTTGTTCATTTTGACTGCTCAACTAATTTTCAACATTCTTCTATTTAATAGAAAAACACATCTCCAAGGCTTCCATGGATTTGTTCGCCTTTCGAGAGCCGAGTGGTCTATTTAATTATATATCTAGCACCATATACCCTATGTTACTGAAGGTATGTAAAAATGTCCTTCACCTTTCCTACTTACTAGGGTATCCCCATAATTCCCTATTTGTATACGTATAAAATCTTGGATAAACTCATCCTGGAAATGAACACAGGAATGGCTCCATGCATAGGTAGACATTCATTATGGAGTCAGTCAACAGATTCCAGATATACACACAATAATTACAGACATTGAAAGAATTCCTACTTGAATATGGAATCCCAAATCCTCGGATAGCTTTGCCTCAGGGGATACGTGGCCTACTAACCGATCGACATGTCCAGGACCAGAAGATATAAACAATAAAACCGAGAGTTATCTCTTTTCACAAACCAGTTTATCATCACCATGGAAACCAACTACTGGACACTGAACGACTCGTGGTCAATTATGTGAGTCAGTGCCGCGAAGAGGTCCGGATGTCCAGGCAGAAATATAATAATGTTTTATCATCATTTGTACAATTCTCACTGGTCATCTAGACGTCATAATCGATCGTCTTGACCTCTAAATGCTCTGTTTTTCCCCCAAACCAAGTGGTGTTTTATGTTTCTTAGTGAATATATCCTATTCCTTATCGTTCTTCTAACAATTTTCTGCTAGCGTTTAGTGTTTGCTTTCGTTTTGTTTTCTCTCTTTCAATCGGTCTTTCTTGATATCTATTTTGTTTGTTTTTATTTTTCAATTTCAATCAATCAGGTGCCGTCTCCACAATGAAGGTTGGCTGCAATGAATCTTCAGTACTGTCTTTCTCTCGCCTTGAGTGTATTTATATTAGTCCATCTCTTGATGATATCCTTGTACTTGTATCGTTGTCTACCTCTTGCTCGCCTGCCTTCAAACTTACCCCTAGGATGGTTTTTGTGAGTGTTATGTCTTTTAACGTTGCCGAAATATTTCATTTGTCTACTTTTTTTTTTTTTTTCATCAACTCTCTTTTCATTCCCAGGAGTTATTTAACCTCTGCATTTAATTGTTTTTGTTTACATGCCATACGACATATGCATCTGTATATCCACATTTCCAGGGCTTCTATCAAATTTTAAATTGTTTTTTTTCAATATCCAAGCTTCCGCGCCATATAGTAGTTTTTAATGTACATAACATTTGACAATTCTTATGTTAATGCGTTGTTAATCTCGTTAGATGTTAATACTGATTTCAAGCTGTTGGAAGCATTTTTGGCCATTCCTGTTTTCTTTTAAATTTCTGTTTCACTCCTGCCATCATCTGTTATTACATGTCCAAGATAGGAGAACTTGTTACTTGTTGTAATATTTCCCGTTTACTGTGATGTGCATTAATGACATTTGCTGTCCACTGCTAATTATCATAGTTTTCGTTTGTTTTTGCTTTTTGTAGTTGCATGTTAATATCTAAGCTACATTATGTACTACTACCTGTTTACTTGTTCCACTAGATTTGAAACTTCTGCTCGTTTTATGCTAGTGTAGTACTGTATAGTGAGCATACCTAAGATTACTTATGATTCTTCCATTGATGTTAAGTCCAGGCATGTCGACATGTTTAAAAATTGTTTCTGTGTATCTTCTTCTTCTTCTTTCGTTCGCCTGAACTATGTTTATAACTGCAATGTTGTCTCTTGTATGAATCTAACAGTCTTTTGTAGTTCATTCAACGGTCCATAGAGTTTATCTTCCACTGTTGTCTCTCTAGGCCAGAAGGTTCGCCTGGATATGTTGTAGTTTGGGCAATCCTGGAGTATGTGCTCTGCTGTCTGCGACGCCAAACCACATGTGCACATGGCTGAGTCACCAATCTTGAACTTTGTATACAGAGCATCTCATTTAATTCATATAAGTATACAGAGCATCTCATTTAATTCATATAAGTAGTCATGTAAGTTCCCGTTCCCGTTACCGACTATCTGCCTGCCTGCCTGTCTGTCTGTCTGTCTGTCTGTCTGTCTGTCTGTCTGTCTGTCTGTCTGTCTGTCTGTCTGTCTGTCTGTCTGTCTGTCTGTCTGTCTGTCTGTCTGTCTGTCTAATCATTTATTGGTTGCATTTAGAACAACCTTAGATAAACGAAGACCAACTTACAAAAAGCATTAGAAAGAGCACTTGAAAGGTCTTTACATCTTCCCCAACAATTAACTTGGGTAAATGGAGCAGCGGCAGCAGCAGCAGAAGAAGAAGAAAAAAGAGGAGTAGGAGCTGGGAGGAGGAAGAGGGAGGTGGAGGAGGGAGGTGGAGGAGGGAGGAGTAGGAGGGAGGAAAAGATAGGCGGAGAGAGGAGGAGGAGGGAAGAGGAGGGAGGAGGAAGGAGGAGGAGTAGTAGGGAGGTATCCTCCTCCTCTCTCCGACTATCTTTTCCTCCCTCCTACTCCCCCCTCCTCCACCTCCCTCTTCCTCCTCCCTCTTCCTCCTCCCAGCTCCTACTCCTCCTTTTTCTTCTTCTTCTGCTGCTGCTGCCGCTGTTCCATTTACCCAAGTTAATTGTTGGGGAAGATGTAAAGACCTTTCAAGTGCTCTTTCTAATGCTTTTTTAAATTATATTTAATTCATATAAGTATAAATGGGCGCAGAAGAATGACCTGTTCTGGTCTGTCCATAACGTGGTAGTCGTCTTGAGTAAGGTTTGGTGGCTTTCTGATTGATTTGATCATTCTTTTCTTTTGGTGGTATGTAATAGGTACATCAGGTTGTTCTTCTTTTGCTCCTTCCTTAGCCAATCGATCAGCTCTGTCGTTTCCGGGGACTCCACAGTGGAATGGAATCCACTGTATGGTGATCTTACGCTGACTGCTAAGTTCAGAAAGTAGTGTCCTCAGAACTGGCAATTTCCCAGACAGGAGCGCCTCTATTACGGATTTTGCATCTGTCAATATCACTGCAGGTTGTGTACCATGGCTGGTAGTTTGTATTTGGTTTCTGTGTATAAGTTGAACACTCATCCCTACCGTTCTCTTATTTTTATATTTATGGGCGACGAATAATTATTTCCGCATCTAGATGACGCAACTTGTTCCAAGTACAAGTACTAATACGTATTATGTCCTTTCCATTGACTCCTATATCTTAAAAGCATGTAATTAATCGTTTATAATGTACTCTGTCAAAAGCTTCCTTGTAGTCTATAAAACATACATGTATATTTTCTGACTTCTTTATATTTTTCAATTAACATCCTCAGATTATTGCTTCTCTGGTGCCACTATTTTTTTGCGGAATTCAAATTGTTCTTTAGCTACATCCTCATTTATTTTATTTTGAATTCTTTCTTGTATGACCCTGAGCAGTATCCTAGTTATATGGCTCATTAAGCTACTAGTTCTGAAACCGTGGGCGGGGCTCAATCACTATCATCAAACACAAGTTTAGTGGTTAGGAGGTCTCCAGTTGACAATTTCGATGCGTATTTGAAGATCCAATCGTCAGAAAGGCTACGATACTTTCCTTATGTATCTTTTGCAAAGTCAACGATTATTTATTAAAACGACGGATATTATTATCTGTAATTAGCGGGACTTAAACATTATCATCATTGGCGGTGTGTTAGGGTTACAGTTCTCTTCTTCCTCCTCCTTCTTCTTTCGTAAATAGTTGAGTGGGCGGGTGTGTAGCTTAGTGATGCTACGTCATGTCCAGTGTTGGAGTGTGACCATGGAGGGAAGAGGTGTGTTGTTTCTTTTCCTGCGCTTTGTTGATTTTATTTTATTTTGTCGTGCCCAGTGGTCGGGGTGTGGGGTTGGGGATGAGACATTTCCCGCCCTAAGGGACTGTATTACATCCGGTCTTTTCTTCCTCTTCTGCTGCTGCTGCATCATCTTCTCTCTCTCTCTCTCTCTCTCTCTCTCTCTCTCTCTCTCTCTCTCTCTCTCTCTCTCTCTCTCTCTCTCTCTCTCGCTCTTTTTCTGATAGGTACTAGCGGTCATAATAACGACTCCTCGTCGGCAGTTCTCCATGCACAAGTACGCATCATTGGCACCATGTTGCCTTTTTCGTACCCCGTTCATGGTTCCCGGTGCCGCAACACTTTTCCTCCATAGGAAGCCAGCTCTTCCACGGGGCTAATTACTTGTGGGTTTGGGTTCTCCAAACCTGACTCATTCTTTGCTGCGGAGTGCGATCCTCGCAAGACGTCATACACCACCATTAGCAACTTTGCTGGAGGTTGGTCTTCGGTTTACATTGCTTGATTTCGGTAACTGTTACAACGTGATGATTCGACTACATTGCAGAGTCGCAGTCTCAAGACAATCATTTGGAGGGATAGCTGCAGAGACTAGACAGCCGTTAGCAATTTATTCAAATTCCATTTTCCTTCGTATTCGTTTATTGTATCACAATCTATATTGATTAGATTTGAGACTTTTGTTCTGGTACCATTACGAGCAATAACTCATCCACGGGCAGATACGTCCAACAGCCCAAGGCCAACTTCCACTATGCCAATATACATCTTCACTTAAATACATCAAGAGCATCACATTGGTCCTCTGGCCACACGCAGTATATTTCTATAGTTTTGGACATAGCACACCCGACTTCTGCGCCATTAATGTCTACGCATCAACTCTTGTCTCCTAGATGTCTATAAATTACATTAACATTTTCGCTAACACAGCTTCATATAACGTTATCCTGTATTTTGTGTTTTTAGCTTTATACAAGTTACTCTGGGACAATGTGTTTATCTGAGAAAGCAATGTGTTTGATCGTTGGGGGTGGTGGTAGGTGGCGGTAATGAAATAACTTTGCGTTATCAGTGAACTAAAAATAAAACTCATTATTTGTCCGCATGTGTCAGTGATTATCATATCGTGCATGGTGGAAATATGTCATGTAGATATAAACAGTGTTCCGGCTAATACAGTACTTTGTAACAGAACGCATACATTGATTTCAAACTGGAGAATTCTCTTATTTGACTAATTTTGTCAACTGTGAAGGCGACACAATTCACTTGAGCATTAACAACTTATATTATGCCTGCTGTGATCTTTACATTATAGCTTGACAACGAAAGATCTCGCTCATTGTGTACTTGGTAGTCGCTGTTCTGTTTTCTGTTCGTTTGTTATTTTATCTTCCCATGAAAAACGAGGTATTTCCTTGCTATGTTTACAGCTCACTTCGCGGTCGACACTGTGTTGAGCAGAACATTATATTGTGTATCCAATGTATTCTAATAGACGAATTATATTCTTGCTTAGCATTTCTCTTTTCATTTCAGCTTTTTTTGTGGCGTCTGTGTCTTTCATAGCGTCATGCTCCAGTATTTGTCTCATGTTGCCATATTTTAACAGCATAAATTATGTGGCGGCATGAACATAATTATACTGCACGTTCCCTTATTCCCTTGTAGTAGTGTGATCAGACACTTAGATCTCTCCTATAAGGACTAAAAACACGAAGGCTCCGTGTGCAAGCTGAGCACTTTAAAAATCCTACGCAGTAGGATATCGCAACCAGCAGGCCTTCAGACTGTCGCCCTAACAAGATTGTTAGGGCAAGAAAACCTACTCACGGGTACACCGAGCCCGTTACTTTATATGGAATCTGTCTAGAGGAGGAGAACCTTACACAAATGATTGCCGATGTCGGACACACCGACCTTTGAGACGCATAACTAGGTGTGAGGTATTTCCCTCGAGAGAGGTACGAAGAAACGGAAGAAATCCACGTAAGGCTCATGTGAAATGCACACCTCTTTAAGCCATATACATTCACAATTTTGGTATAGCAATGGGTGAACATGGCCAATCGCCATGAATATGTGGATAAAAGTATTACCGATTGCACTGAAAGATACACGGGGGTATGATGTAAGAAAGTCAAAAGTCGAACTATTTTGGTTTGACAGATAATCAACATTCTTCTGTTGTAAGAGATGCAAAAGTCGGACTTTTGCGGTTTGAAAGACAGTCAACAATCCTATGTTTTAAGAACATCAAAATGGAACTATCTCGCTTTGATTGACAGTGTCTGTCGAAGTCTAAATATTTGGATTTGACAAACAATTAACATTCCCCTGACATTAAGTTTTACAAACGTGTGTGGGCTAAAGTTAGTCAAATGTGTCACTTCTAAATCCTTGCCAGGTCTAGTAGTTTCTCTCAGTCAATGAAACACAAACAACAGGTGCTACCTACCTAACGATTGTCTAATCAGAGTCCGCTGCAATTCTCTGCCACACCTGTTCTTCACGTCTCGTCTGACTCTCTGATAACTGATTAGAATTAAGATACCCGAATGTCATCGGCGTATTCTGTACTGTATCTCCATAACAAAGAATGCCTTTCACAACCGTAGGCATATTATCGCAATGAGCCCCGTGCAATGATTAGATAATTGATTCATGACATATCAAGAGTATTGATCTTGCCAAACCCAGCAGACCTGTCTTTTATCCTGTCAACATCTGCAGCTTGAAGCGCCTCACATGTGTCCACACCTTCTGTGCCCAACACGGCCTTCAAATGTAGAGTCTTCCAGAAGCTGTCTTTCAGTTCGTCAGCGTTTTTGTGTGTTCCAATCTACATTTTAGATGATAGTTACAGTGGATTGATATACTATGACGTTCTGGCATCGGCCGTAGGCGTGTATGTATGTGAGTGCTGTTGGTTTGTCAGGAGTGCTTGTCCTGTTCCACTTTTTACATGGGACAGAAAGGAATATTCTGTGTGATATTCACTGGTACACTGAGCATTTAGGTGTTACCGTTTGCCGTTAACTTGGAACCTGGTCATCCACTGCACCTGTATTCGTCTCCAGTCGTCTTGACTTGTCTTGCCACTGGACTCAGATGGACTCAGGCGAGAGAGTGAGGTCAACGAATTGCGCAACTCTTCCTCACTTTAATCCAATTCATCGCGCAAGTCATTCTTCATCCAACCAACACAACTTGGAACCGTGACTAACGACTAATTAATACAAGGGCTTTAAAAAGTGAAACAAATGGGCCTCGGTGTGAGTGAAACAAGGGTTGCATCAACAGAAAAACAAAAATGTGGGCCTCAGTTGTATAATAGAAAACAGAATGTAGTGAAAACATATTAAAAACCGGATCATCTCGAAATTTACAGTTAATGTTAATGAAATTAATTTGGGGCAAGTACAGTAATTTAAGTGGGTCTTGGTAGGGTAGCTGCCAGACCCCCGCCCGCCGTTCCTCCTCTCTTGGATTATCTCTGCATCAGGGCGGTTTCAATGTTTAAAATTGACCAGGTGACTCAGGTCGAAACAGGCTAACATGGGTACCGGGAAATGGGAAATGCCCAGGAAAGTAAAGGCGGCAGGCGTATTATCGACAACATCAGCCGCTGAGTGCCGTTTGATCTATACAAATATGGGTCTAACTCCACATGCCCAATTGAGCGTGTAAAAAGGGACATTGACCCACCTATTAGAGCACTTCCTGCGGAGTTTTCAAATGCAACTGTATACAAATGCAAATCTTAAATATCGACTCGATCTGTCTGGTCGACCCACTCTTGAAGACTGGATATCATGAACTGGCTTTAGAAATAAAGGCGGCCTGCAGTTATTGAACATATTACCTTTGGCTTACCAACTAGTCTATACAAATGTGGATCTAGCACCATATACCCCATACACATTATGGTGAGGCAATATGATTCTGTACTTTCCTTTATTTGGTTTTCGTTTTACAGAAATTAAAATGTCTAGTGGCATGTTAAATATCTGTCAGACGACCTATCCCAGTGATTAACAACAGAATAAAACAAGACACTTTCATTTTATAGATCAAAACATATAGTGCCATACATTGGATGTTTGAAAACACATTTTTTTTTTACTTAGAACTCATTTTAACATAGTGTGAATCCTGAACAATTATTTAACAAGCGAAACAGTCCCTCGAGTCCTCGGAGATGTGGTTTTACGGAAGAAACTCTAAAATTTATGTGACAGGCACCGCAAGTAATAAAAACGTTGTGAAATAGACCAAGACACAAAGACAGCTTCTCGCTGGCATCAGTCGTCATTTATGACCACATTATGAGAAGATAAAATCGTTAGTGTGTTGTATTAAATAGAAAGATGAATAGAAAAATATATAGAGGAAGACAATGAGAGAAGAAGCGTGACACAGGAAGCATCTAATGTGAATTAGCGACACGTCACCTTTATACCTTTCGAAATATTTTGAGTGTGACAAAGCAAGTGTAGATTTCTATGCGTTGACATGACGTGGGTTATATTAGCAAGTTAGTCAGTTAGTCGCATTTCCATCTTTACGGCAAAGGGTCACGCCCATAATGCTTCCGTTCCCGTGTCAATGCTTGCTCACACAAAATGCTCCTCACTGGCCCGTGTGAAAAGTGGAACAAGCAGCAGCACAGACAAACCAACAGCACGCACAGGCAAAGTACATGCATAAAGCCACTTTCAGAATACCAAAAAAAAATAAAAACATGTTTTGTGTATCCTTTACAGGATATCGCTGTCAACATCAGCATCTTTCAGCTGATTGTTTATTTATTTGCCATTGCTTTCTGAGCGACCGGCTTCATACTCTCATAAGTCACTGGCGCGACTCGAACCGCTTCCAATTCTCGTGAGCTCACGTCAACCACGAGAGTATTCGGGGTTACGGAGAAGGCTTCTAACTCCTCGGCCAGGGAGACCTGCGCTTTCAGATTGCCAACACAAAATCCAGCCACGAAAATTACAGTTCATTGTCGATGGAAGCGGCAGTCACTAGAAAAGCAGCAGCTTCACACACATTACTGCATATTACAAAACTAGTTAGTTCGGCAACCCACCGCTGCCATTTTCTGAACATGCAGTTCACAATCCAAACAACCGCAAATAATTGAATTACCTCGGCAGTGTCTGATCTTGGGGTAGAATGTCATGCGCCTAGTCCTCTCGTGTAACAACGAAATAATTGGATGAGTCGTGAGCACGTTGAGCATGCTCAAGTTCTTTGTCATTTACAACAGGAAAGAGTAGTAGCAATAAACCGCTCTCAAACTACATGTCACAATTAGAAAAGCTACCCTAAATACGTGCGCAGTGCTGAGACTCTCCGTGTATGCTCTATGTAAGGAGACTGAGTGCAGGTATCCGTGCCATATGCAACCCAGAAGCATGAATATGCGAAGGATTTTTCAGTCTAGAACACGCACGTGTGGATTGGTGCGGTTTAACACGTATTGCGGCATTCGCCTGAAATGAAGGTGATTTTTTAAAGCAATATCTAAGCAACTCCATATACCCACCATTAACTACTGTATGGGGTCTAGACGTCCGCTATCAGCTTAACCAGTTCTACACAAAAAATATACTGATGCCGCTGTTGTTGGAGTCTCACGACGGACACTGGCTTACGAACATGCTAGCCTGGTTTCATTCTCCAATTGGGGCTGTGTGTTTTCCTATTGTCTAGGTCTATTAAGCAAGCCACATCAATGAAATACTAGGGGAAAGGTACTGAACCCCCAACCATTCTAACACCTACTACGATTATTTGTATTGCATTGCTTGAGTTAAAAGAATAGTTAGTTGCATACCCTTTATAGGACGTCGCAGTCAACACCAGCAACTGTTCCTGTTGTGATCGCTTGGCACGCTTACGTTCAGTAGTTTTGTAACAAACCAACAGAAGGCGGTCTCCTGCCAAATCGCCCTCAGTCGTGTTTCGAACGCGGGTATGCGGGATTTCCAACTGCAGCCGTAAATTCTTCGCCAAAGACGGCCATTGCTTGAGTACAGAATGTTATCGTCTGTTGTTGTATAATCAATTAGACAGCGGCTGATTATACTAATCGGAACCCGGAATTGTCAGTTCATAATGGTCATGGTGGACAAAGAAATATTTAAAAAAACTACCATCCAACAAAGGAAAGGCGAAGTTGACAGCGTCAGATAAAACGAACCATATACCACATCATACACAGTGCACGCAACATAACACACACACGCACACTCCTGAGAAACACTACAATAATAAAACATACATATGTCAACACTGCTATATGCAATAAAAACATCAGCCAAAAGAATAACACATACAGTAAACATCTACACCATCAATAACATCTCTCTCTCTCTCTCTCTCTCTCTCTCTCTCTCTCTCTCTCTCTCTCTCTCTCTCTCTCTCTCTCTCTCTCTATCTATCTATCTATCTATCTCTTGATCTATAAACTATATACGCGTTCTATATTCACTACTCTAATTCCTACCCCCCCCCCCCTTTCCCCATGCCTTGATGCGTATATTCAATACTAAGTTATTTAACTGTTTATTAGTTATGAATTATAACTATTAGCGCTAAATTTAGTTTAATTTGTCCTATGTAACAGTCGGAGTCGCATCTGGTTCAATAATTGAAGTGTGCGGGTGTTAACTATAAAACGTATACTTAGAACAGCGGCAACGATACTGTTTAAATTAATTCATTGTCAACCATGAAGTCACCCGTTGCACGAGGCACTGGACGCAGTTAAGGGTCAGCGACTGATAAGAGGGAAATCATGGATGGCTCAAGCGGAGGATACTATCAGACAACATTAGGCGAGGAGAGGAGTGGGTCAGAGTACCAGGGAGCAGTCAGACTTGTGCAGTTATAATCACATTGAGCCGGGAGTGCAGGGAGTGGCCAGCAGGGGCCACGGAAGTGGAAATCCAGCAACTAATTCAGGATAATGCTCGCCCGGGTGATGTGATTATATACACAGATGGTTCGGTGTTGAGAGGCAAGAGAAGTGCCTGGGGGTACTTAGCAAAAGCTAATGGTCGACGTTTGGTGCAAGAGAGCCTGGCATATAATACCACAACATCTAGCTTAAGAATGGAGGTGGAGGCGGTCAGTGCAGCTTTCCGCTTGATGGAGAATACTATATATACACACACACACATCGTGATTGTAACTGACTCAGAAAGCATGCTGAGTAGGGCGAGGATAGACAAGCTTCGTGCAGAGTGGCTTGCATCGCTTCGGAAGTCACGGGTGACAAGCATCGTCTGGATCTTTTCTCCGGGGCATGCTGGTGTGCTGGGGAATGAACATTCGG
>JACEFZ010017238.1:70000-112500 GCA_014155875.1 Cepaea nemoralis
CCTTGTATTATACTAATTGATTTATTTGGTTGTTTCGGGATTTGAGATTTGAAGATTGAGCATAACACACTACTGGCAACGCTGATCGTATTCTGGTACGAACTTTGGCCCTTGTCCACGTCGGATAGGAAGCACTAGATTCGACTTTCGCTCTAGTTTGAGTTCGTCAGTAGTGCATATTCCCGACTAGACCCGGGATCGAATTCCTGATCACTGGCGTGTGATGCGAGTGTGTAACCACTTGACCGCACTGCTAACGCTAGATACAACAAATTATCATACTTTAATTAGATTAATTGACTATTGTCTACTTTATGGAGTGGACTTTCTTACTTCCAGTACATATTCTGATTATCATGCGATCTACCCAACTATGTTTCTCGCTGCTGTTTCTGCCTATCCTCTCCCAATCAACCAGCTGACGCCAAGTCTACAATGGACTTATTCATGATTGGTTGGACACATCCATGCTTGTCTACTGGATAAGGTAGTCAGTCTTCCGTACACCCTTCTTGGTCGCCTCTTACGACATGCATGACTGGTTACAGTGCTAGCATCCAGTGCTTCCTTTATGGGGCCCGTTCACTCACGGCGGTACCACACTTGTTGCTGTTAAACTGTTATGACTGTCTATATTACTTTGCGGCGTAGGACAGGGAGAACTTGAGCCTGAGGAATTAAGGCGCCTGGCTAGTGCAGTCGCCGCGATCTGAGCAGGTTAGATTTCGTTTTGTCCCCGACAGAAAGAAAATAACAACAACATAACAGCAGGTACGGACTCTCTATTGTAATCATCTCAGGACTCATGGACAGTTGGTACATACAGAAATGGGAATCTGAAATCCCAGAGAGATAACTGCTGCCTAGTACTAACTACAGGGGCGGTCTCTAAATAACAGTGAGACCTCAATCATGTTCAGTTGAGTCGAAGGGCACCTTCAATACCCACACAAGACACCCGCATCACATAAGTCGACTGGGACCAGATACAGCGAAAAACCATAACATAACGAATAACAAAACTATAACCCTAACAGCAGGGATATAGTGGCATAAACACGCATAAACAGGTATACGAAGGGGCATACGAAAGGGTATACAAAAGGGTATACAAAAAGGGTATACAAAAAGGGTACACAAAAAGGGTATACAAAAAGGGGATGTGAGCGGCCTACGACATTAACCAGAGCCGGGGCTCAAGTTTGCTCTACAAACCACAAACATGGCCAGATGTCACTACCAAGAGTGGGCTTACAAATTGCCAGTTATTTTGATGGATTTCCTCGGTCCTCGTGTGTGGGCCACACAAGCCAGTCATGGTTAAAAATAGAGGCATTTGTGACTCCCTGCTCTGGTCCAGTGACTGGGGAGAGCCGGTTAAAGCCTCCCTATTCTATACAACAGCGATCTACATAATCGCTCCTTCGGCCACGGTTGTCTGGTTTGGAGAGACCGGGAAACTGACACGCGCCTCTATTTATCCTCGCTTCCAGAGCGGCTTCCCATCGTACCCCAGGGCACTGCAAGGGATGCTGGTACTGGTAACATTATCATCATCATGTATCGCGCCAGACGATTACAATAAATATATGTCCTTTTGCTTCTACATATTCCTCTCCGCGTGTTCTCAACAGTGGCACTAATTGCCGGATCACATCATTTATAGCAGCTTTTATTATTGTTTTCATTATTTAATATATCAGACAAGCAAAGTGGCTGTTAGCCAATTATGTTACTATGTTGGAATTTAGTAGAATTATGCTCTGCATTACAGTGTTAAATTGTTACTGCTCCCCTTAAAATGGAAAGAATAAGTTTCTCCTGTTTAAAAATTAAAAAAAAAATATGTACATCGTTAGTGTTTGAACATGATCGCTTATAAAGCATATGATACTGAGAACCAAAGAATATGCCCCGAAGCAGAATCCTGCTATACGTCTGTGGTATCTTCTGAAATGTGATTGCATCCTTAAAGTGTGTAATGTATACAGCAACGAGACATCTCAACATAAGGTTCAGTGACTGACAATCTTAGTGGCGATGATGTATGTTTACAGCTTCCTGCAATCTCGCTACAGGAGCAGAGACTGACAGTGGTAGTAGCGATGATGTGTGTATACAGCCACGCGAAATCTCGCTACATAAGCACAAACTTACAGTGGTAGTAGCGATGACATATAATATCAACTACGTGCAATTTCGCTAAATTACCACAGACTGACAGTGGTAGTAACGATGATATATGATAGCAACTACGTGAAATCTCACTACAGGATCACAGACTGACAGTGGTGGTAGCGATGATGCATGTTATCAGCTACGTGCAATCTCGCTACAGTAGAACAGACTGACAGTGATATTAGCCTTGATGTGTGTAAATAGTTACGTGCCACCTCATAAGAAGGTCCACGTACTGACAGTGGTAGTAGCGATGATGTATGTTATCAGCTACGTGCAATCTCGCTACAGGAGAACAGACTGGCAGTGTTATTAGCAATGAGATATATTTTTACAGCAACGTGCCATCTCACAACAAGGTAAATATACTGACAGTCATAGTAGACATGAAGATATGTGTATACAGCACCGTGCAATCTCGCCACAAGGTCCAGTGACTGACGGGCGAAGTAGCGATACTAGTAAGTGTATTTTAATACAACTGGATTAAGCGCAGTGTTTTTTTGAATTGTGCTATTTGTGAGACAAGGTATGTATTTGTAGTAGGTACAACACTGATGTTAGAGAATAGTATCAATTAGAAGGAATACTAGGTTTTATAAACGTTCTAAACTAATTAATTATAAAATCTGCTAATAATTAATTGTCAAGTACACAGTCACATTTTTCTACTATTTACCACTACGAGTGGCTATAGAATACAAGATAGCGGCGTTAGTTTAGTGGCTAGAAGGTCCAGTGATCATGAGTTCGAATCAGCATTGAGGTGGAATCTTTAACTGACCGCGTTCCCAGGTCGATCCAACCTTCACACGGGGACCAGGTAGTGGCATGGGAAATAAAGTCAGCCGATCTGATATTGCCCATATCACCCACCAAGTGTAAAATGGTCTGTAAAATTATGGGTCTAGCACCATGTATACCAGGTACGTCTGTTTGCATGTAAAAGGCCCTGTACTTACTTACTATAAAAGACAATTTGAGAAGCATCGTTCTTCCAGTTACTCTAAGTGTGACGTATATCCCTGTCATGTGTTAGTAAATTCTGTCTGAGACATTTGTTTCCACACTTTTGTTCAATGTTAAGCTATTCCCCAATGAATTATCACATACATTCATTTTCTTCTTACACGCATACGAAGTCTCATCCATTGACTATGTTGTCTTAAAAGTGCATGTTTGTCTAGTCTCTCGACAGTGGGCATAATTCAAGATGGCAAGTGTTACGGCATGATACAGATGTTACAACAGTAGCTACTACTAAAGATATGTAACTTGATATGACTTAAGGTGCTTTAGAAAACGTTGCTGGCAAGATGTCAAGTGAGGTGCGCAGTTCTATTTTTCCAAGCTTGCCTTTCCAAAGGGAATAGCTTTTAGCAATTTCAAAGCCGTTTTTTGAGCGAAAACAAACTGTATCCGAGATGATGTGCTGGAAGACAATGGCCCGTCGGCTAATTTAACAGCAAAGATCATCAGGGTTGGTTTATTTTGCTTGATGTGATAATGCAAATGGTCATTATCATTACATGCCAGGGTCTTCTAAAGTGATTAAGTTTTCTCAAATAGACCCCATAAAGGGCATATCGGCATGGTACACGACATTCATTGTACAGGTCGTAATGCAATGGTATGTATAAAGTACAGAAAAACACCCTATTTGACTCCTTTATGCGTGTTGAGTATATTGTACATAGAATATTATTACGCAAGTAACACCTGCACTCATGCATTTACAGATGGATCAGCAAAAACCCAACAGAAAATGGAAGTAGAAAGATTTAATCTAAAAAATGGAGCAAATAAGACACAGTCAGTAGCTAATGGAAAGTTCTCAAGTAACTTCTGTGATAAGACAGAAGTTTTAAACACTACGGAAGAAATGTTGTTAATAGGGAAAAGAAAAGAGAAAGAAAATAGCCCTCTTTACATATGCGAAGTCACTTGTTTCAATACTGACGAGCAGAAACAGCACAGAGCTAGCAGACCTAAGACCAGCACTACATGAATTATGTCAGAAATCCAAAAGGGTCGTAATACAATGGATTCCATTATATTCCAGGAAACCTGGAAATGAAGAAGCCGACGGATCAGCAAAGGAACTTGGAAGACTACCTCAGCTGATATAGACATAGCTTTTGATGAGGTCAATATATTTATAAGAAGCAATTATAGAAACAAGTGGAAATCAGAGTATTCAGGGCCCCACTATCAGGGGTGCCAGTAACTATACCGCTAATAGTTATCAGTAACTATTTAACTAACAGTTATCTATAAGTATCCCACTAACAGTTATATCTAACTAATCTACTGATAGTTATCTGTAACTTTCGCGATAACACTGTTGCCTGTAACTATCTCACTGAAACGGTTGCCTGTAACTATCCCACTAACAGTTATATGTAGCTATCTTATTAACAGTTTTATCTAACTAACCCACAAACAGTTATCTTTAACTATTCCACTAACAGTTATCTGTAACTATCCCACTAACACGGTTTCCTGTAACTATTCTACTAACACTATAAAATGACACCAAGTAGTGCAGCTTTATATAACATAATTACGACACTTAAAGGACGTTGCAACGATTATCCTTCATCAGCAAACAAGCACATTCACAAACACATGAAGTATAATCGCCGCAACGTCCTGTATGTGTCGTAATTCTGTTCTGTAAAGCTGCACTACTTGGTGTCATTTTATATTGTTTACATTTTCACAGCTTTACCGCAGTTCCACCCAATTTTATTCATATTTCTACTAATACGAACGGCTTAAATTATGTAGAATTATTACAGAGTGGGTGAATGCATACATCACAGCGTCATAATGAATATCTTTACATGGCAGAGCAGGCTAAGAAAATGAGAGACAGTCAATCAGAGATAGACAAAGAGGACAAGTAAAGACGACGGTAGATATATAAAAATAAAAAGAAGAAAATTTATAGCAAAGGGAATAAGATGGACGTAGGGAGATAAATACGGCGAGTGAAATACGACGAGAAATCGAAGAACTGAAAGAGAAAATGAGAAATGAAGACGAGTAAAAGATTACATGATGTCAATATCTGAAATATTAGAATGGGAAGAGGAGATACAGGAGGGTGAGAAGGAGGAGAGGAATAAGAGCGAAAACACAATTAGACAATAAATGACAGGATGAACGATTCAAAATAAGAACACAGGGCGAGATAAGGAAAGTGAGAGGGAGACCATGAGAGACAAGAGATGAGAGAGGCAGACGATTATTGAAAGCAAATGAGAGATTTGAGCTGGTTGATGTAAAATATGACAGACGAAATAGAGACGATTTCAGGAAGGAGACCCTAGAAAGAAGGTGAGATAAATGAGACGAATGAGATTTAATATGAAGACAAGGCAGGCAAAGAAGATTATTTTAAAAATTGACATAATGTCAAGGCAACAAAGATGATGCATGAGAGAAGATCACACACATACGCACATACACAAACACACACACACACACACACACACACATTGAAGGAGAGATGAAAGGGAGACAGAGGTACAGCGAGAATAAGATGCATTTGATAGAAAAGGTCAGATAACAGTATAGAGAGAAACAGGACGAGAAAAATGGGGAAACGTAGAGGATAACAACTACACGTAAAGATAAAGAAATGAGTATAAAATCCTCTTTCTGAGGTTTATTATTAAACCATTATCCGCGTGGTCAGAACTGGAGAAATTAATAAAGGATCGCTGACAATCCAGGAATCGACCGACTAGTGTGAAATCGGTTCTGACTAATAACGTAAATATTTAGACACAAGTCTCAGGAGGTCAAATATTATCTAGATATATGGCGCCAACCTCTCCGATGGAAAGTCAAATATATCTTGTGTTTGAGACTGTCTCGAGACATCGCTTCTGTCACGTACATGACCGGCTAAGACAAGATCTATAGTTTGTTCCATGGCGTTTGTAATGGGGTAGAAATGTTGAGACTCAAATACTGACCAAAAGTTGTTTAAGTGAAATAAACAGTGGGAATTTCAATCGAGTACTTTGATTGAATGTCGATGGTTATAGACATTTATTTATTTTTCAGCCTTCCTACTCTAACCATTGTAGAATGAAATCTAAACTTGGTTTTCTCCATGCATATTTGGCGTCATAATGGATACTTTTAATGTTAGCTATTTTATCTATATCAAGGTGAAGAAAAACGTTCTTAAGAGCTATACTATGACAGTCCTGATGCACGGAAGCCAATCATGGATAATTGATGAACATATTTAAAGGCGGCTATAGTTAACATATTTATCTTTATCGAGGTGAGGACAGGAGTTATTTAAAGCTACATTGAGCCAATCCTGATGTACGAAAGCCAACCATGGATAATTAACAGACAAGTGAGGAATTATATGGAAGCTGCGGAGAAGTAGTTTTATAGATTAGTGATGAGAACACCGTCCATGAATAGAAAGAGCAATGAATGTATCGTAAAAGAAGTTAACTCACACACAGATCTGGCTTATCGCATCAGACAGTCCACGTTCTTCAGACGTATCATGAAAAGAAGAAAACTTGAGTCTGTCGTCTGTTCGGGACAGCTGAGTGAGAAGAGAGGCAGGGGGGTATCAAGAGGGAAGGTGCTGAGCAGTTTGGCATCATGGCATGAAGAAGCATCAGTAACAGACATTGTTGGCAGGAGATGAGACGAAAGGCTGTGGACAGACATGATTATCAACGTCACCTGGCATGGACAATAAGAAGTAGCAGAAGAAGATGGTTAATTTGAGCTTGTTGACACCTCCAGACAGTATCCTAGAATATTTAGCGGCTATTGGCTAAAAACATTATGTCTTTTCTTCCTAAATTGGTATGTACAGTATATGTCAATGCACATGTACTTTATTTTTAAAAAAATATTAATTGCCAATTGGACAATTTGACATACTGAATAATAAACAGTTCTCTGCCTTGAAAATTGAAATACTTTCACTGCATTAAAAGTCATAACGGCATAGAAAGAATAGCAATAGAAAGCATGGTTCCTGGAAGATAGACCAGGGCAGATCAATGTGACATAGTGTCGTGCATTGAAGACGTCCTTGACACAACTATACACAAGGACATGGTTCCGTCCTATGATCTAGAGTCATTCCAGTGGGCTGAGATGATAGCGACCAACAGCACAAGACCAGCTGTATAACGATGATAGCATCCTGCATTATTTATAGCATGGACTAATCTAGTGGGTATATGTTTGTGTAACTGATCTAGACTCTCAGAGCGATCCAGCCTACCATGATTACCAGGAAATGTTCTGTTAGAAAGTAAGGCCAGCTGGCGTGGTATTGGCCACATGACCCAATCAGTGCGGACTGTTCTAAAATATGAAGCTACCAGATTATACCCAATGTGTCCTTTGCGTGAAAGAGGGTTATGCACACTTTATAATACAACTCACAATATACCTGCCTTTCCATCAGCTAATCTAGGAGCCTAGGTCGTATCACAAATGCCTATCTGACTGGATGTAGATCTTAATCTACACTGGACAATTAGGTCTATTCGATCAGGGCTAGCACCATGCCATCTTGACAGACGATAATGTGTGTAAACATGGAGTTAGCGCAATGCCTGGGCTGAATATAGAGACCATATGGTGCACATGCATGATCTCTCCCTCAGTTTGCGAAGTTTACTCCAGAGGAAAGGTAACACCAATAAGTCTGGAACAAGACATCCTGCAAAGGCTGCTGGATCATCAAATAAGTACTCTAACTGTCCGCCTTTCGGAGCTTCCATCATAGAACAGTTACAGACCAAATCTTAGGACATGGTCTGCCCTGCCACGACATTTAGTCTTTAGGTAGTATTTCTTCGCATTACGGTTAGGCTTGTATTCTCCCAGTTGCGCTCTTGTTACAATGTGGAGTGAAGGATGTGATGAACGCCGCCCTACATTCGGCGCTAACAGAAAGGGGGTAGTATTGTCTACTGTCTTAGGATGTATCAGTCATATCTGACTAACGACTAACTTTGCAGTCATAATAGTAAATAAATAATATACGTATACAGAACGATCCAAACATATAACTAGTTGTATGCATTCTACGTTGAGTTAAGAGACCAGGGTCTTCACTATGGAAGAATGGAACTGTCAGGAATCTTTCGAAATTAATTACCTGTTGGTGTATCTGTCGTGTTTTATCTGGATATGTGTCTGTTCATCACGATGTGTCTCGTTATCGGGTGGTGTCTGGCTATCTCGTTGTTTGAGTGATTATCTGCGTGCGTGTTTGTTTATCTAGGTGTCTGTTTATTTGTATGTCTGTTTGTTTATCTGGATGTCTCAGTGTTTATCTATATGTGTGAGTGATTATCTGAATGTATGTCTGTTCATTTAAATGTGAGTCTGGTTATATGGGTGTTGTTTTTGTTTATAAAGATATGTGTCTGTTTATCTGTAAGTTGCGTATGTTCTAGATGTGTGTTTGTTTATATGAGAGTATGTCTGCTAATCTGGATGTATTACCAATTGATCTGTATTTATCTGTTATTGAAGATGTGTATTTGCTTACATGGCTGTCTGCCTATTTATCTGGATGTATGTGTGTTTATCTAGATGCTTGTTCATCTAGATAGCTGTCATCTTCATCATCATATGCCATGCCGGTAAGCGTGGGCGGTCATGTTTTGCCATCTCACTAGATCACCAGAGTCGTGGATTAGCTCAGTGTTCTTGTCTCAACCATACAACGTGACCAAGCCATCAAGGTATTTACTTCACTATCCTCCCCGTGTTCTATTCCCCTCGATCTTGCCAAGTTCTCCAAATTATTTCTTCTCATAATATGACCAAAAAATTGTGACTGTCTACGTCTAATTTCCCTAATCAGTTTACGGTTTTAATTTTCTGTCTGTCCATTGTATTCTTTGCATTCTCCTCAGAAACCACACTTCCACAGACATCAGATGTTTTTCAGCTTGTCTGCACAGTACCGACGCTTCACATCCATACAAAAGCACAGGTTTTATGTAACACCTCAACACTCTTTTTCTAGTTGCAAATGACATCTTTTTATAGGTCAATATGTTTGTCATCGTGCAAAATGCTGCCTTCGCCAAGGCGATTCTTGTTCTAATCTCTTCGAGGCATCTAACATTAGTTGTTATGTCTGTTCCGAGATAATTGTACCGATTCACTTGTTGAAGAATATTCCCATTTACTTGTATTTTACATGGTTGTATTTCCTTCATCTTAGTGACGACCATAATCTGTGTCGTCTTACAATTTAATTCTAACCCAAGTTGTTCACTGTGTGCAAAAATCGCATCTACTAATTGTTGCAGATCCTGCTTATTGTCTGCAATCAGTACAGTATCATCCGCATATCTATTGTTATTGATGATATGTTTTCCTCTCCCCCTCCCCTTTTTTTCCATGATGATTCCTTTCATATAGTCAACATTTCTGAAAATATACTTTCTCTGTACTGGGATAACATATCTGGAGACATTTATACATCCTGTCTCAAACCTCTCTTAATAGGCTGATATTGACCTACTTCATTAACATTCTTTATGGCAGCTTGTTGTTTCCAATATATGTTGTTTATGAGACTAATGTCTTTCACATCAATTTGCAAATCTGCAAACATCTCCATCGTCTTGACATGTCTTAGTTTATCGAAAGCTTGTGTGCAGTCAAATGGGCAAAGATGTATGTCTTTGTTTACTTCTATAGAACGTTAAATTAATGTTCTAAGCATATACACAGCAGTTACTGTACCTTTGCCTTCTACAAACCCACATTGTTCTTCTTCTATTTCGAGTTGTATTTTCTTCCTAACTCTTTGCATGATAATTCTTAGCAAAATGTTTGTGTTGCCTATTATACAAATTGTTTGATTTCGATGTTGATCGCATTCCAAGGCTCCTGATTTCTTCGGATAGCTGTCTATTTAACTGTGTGTCTGTTTATCCAGATGTGTGTATATTTATGTGGGTGTGTGTCTGTTTATCTAGATGTGCGTGTGTTTAGATGGATGGAACTGCAGTAAAGCTGTAAAATACTTTGAATAAATGGTGAAAAACGAGGTAGAATAAGTGAGCTTTACGAGAACGCAATTACCAGTCACAGATTGCACGTTGCGACAAGAGCCTCTGCCAGCACACAGACAATAAACAGACACTGATACAATTACATGAACAATATATAAATTTATTTAGCTGATGTTTATCTGTCATCAGAGGAGCGGCTGGCCGAGTGGCTAGAACACCGGATTCTCTTTCAAGAGACCCGGGTTCAAATCCTTGGTAAGGTGTGGACGTTTTTTTCTGTCGAGGGAAAAAAGAAAATCATAACTTGTACAGTTCGTGGTACTGCAGTAGCCAGGCGGCTTTAATTCCTCAGGCTCAAGGACCACCCCCCCCCCCCCCCCCCCCAGCCATACACCGCAATGTACTGATACATTGGCCGTAAATGACAGATTTTATGACAGAGTAGGCTAAACAATAAAACGGTTTCATCTCCGTGTTTATTGTCAATTTGTATAATAGGAAAAACTGTGTTGCAGCGTCAATTAACTATTGGACGAGGTGGGGTGACGTTGTGACTGAGATGCAACGGTATCTGCCTCAGGAACATAAGGTTTCCGGTTCGTTCTCAACATAGGCCTGGGCATTTTCCAAAAACCATTCAGTGTCTAATTATATCAAACGTCCCACTGATCTCTTTGGTAATGGGATGGTCTAGCCTTCTCTGATAAGGACAAGATACAGGAAGTCCAGAGTACAAGCTGATCTATTGTTAATAATCCCCCGGCAGTTAGAATCGCAAAGAGTAGACCGTAAGGCCTCTGTCCTATTAAAATTGTTAGAAGGAAAACCTACTCATGATGAGATCCGTTACCTGGGATGGAATCTTTCTAATGCGAAAAGAAGACCTACCTTAGATGCATGCTGACGTCGAGCACGCTGATCTTTGAGGTGCACACTTATATGTGACTCCCTGACTCGATAGAGGAATGAAGAAGAGGATAATTATGGGGATAGCTCTATTTGTACGGTCACATAGATTCATGAAGAACTTAAAGGGGGACATACTTTTCTCGTCCCAATAGGAAAGCGATCACGCTGGTGAGATCAGTGTTTAGCCCTCTGATGTCTTCATTACAGCGGTCACAACGGTCGATCCTGCCCTCGTTAGCTAGACTACTCTCAGTTTTCTAGAATGCCCAGCGGGGAGAATTATAATCTGTCCAATTTGCTGCGAAATTCCAGGTGTTTCTTTAACCAACAAAGCGCTTTGCTTAAATAAATCAGGAAAGTAGAGACGTGTAGAATGTATAGTAAATGAACTTTATTATGCCAAGACAAGAGCAGTAGTAGGTTCTACTCTACAGAACATAGATCAATATACCCGTGGGTTCTCCCTGGCAGAGTGGTGTCTTCTCCCTCGCGCTCTGAAGATCATGGTTTCATTTTCGAACAGCGTCGTTAAATCCCTAAGTGCATATATTTTTTCGGAGGACCATCCATTTACACAATGATAGACTTGGCACTGATGGTACAGAAGACAATCAATGCTGCACGGTTTGGACTATACGAAAAATCAGATTAATACGCTAGAAACTAAACATTAGTAAATGACGACCAGTGCCACACCGTGGAGACTATAAGACGATTAAGGTTAAATGTCACATGTTGAAGACTAATACAAAATTACGGAGTGGATTAGAAGACAAATAAGGTTATTTGCTTCAGACAGAAAACATAGGTATTAGAAAACAGAAGGGCTAATTTGCCAGGGTCGGGGTATATGATCACCAAGGCCTCTTTTCGTTCTAGGCAGGCACTAGCCTGAGGGACCTCCTTGGCAGACACTAGTCTGTGGGCATCCTGGGCAGACACAAGTCTGTGGGACCTCCTTGGTAGACACTAGTCTGTGGGAAGGTAGACACAAGTCTGTGGGACCTCCTTGGTAGACACTAGTCTGTGGGACCTCCTTGGTAGACACAAGTCTGTGGGACCTCCTTGGTAGACACTAGTCTGTGGGACCTCCTTTGCAGACACTAGTCTGTGGGCATCCTGGGCAGACACTATTCTGTGGGCATCCTGGGCAGACACAAGTCTGCGGGACCTCCTTGGCAGACACTAGTCTGTGGGACCTCCTTGGCAGACACTAGCCTGTGGGCATCCTGGGACTACACAAGTCTTTGGGACCTCCTTGGTAGACACAAGTCTGCGGGACCTCCTTGGCAGACACTAGTCTGTGGGACCTCCTTTGCAGACACTATTCTGTGGGCATCCTGGGTAGACACAAGTCTGTTGGACCTCCTTGGCAGACACTAGTCTGTGGGACCTCCTTGGCAGACACTAGCCTGTGGGCATCCTGGGACTACACAAGTCTTTGGGACCTCCTTGGCAGACACTAGTCTGTGGGACCTCCTTGGCAGACACTAGCCTGTGGGCATCCTGGGCAGACACAAGTCTGTGGGACCTCCTTGGTAGACACTAGTCTGTGGGCATCCTGGGCAGACACAAGTCTGTGGGCATCCTGGGTAGACACAAGTCTGTGGGACCTCCTTGGTAGACACTAGTCTGTGGGACCTCCTTTGCAGACACTAGTCTGTGGGCATCCTGGGCAGACACAAGTCTGTGGGCATCCTGGGCAGACACAAGTCTGTGGGACCTCCTTGGTAGACACTAGTCTGTGGGACCTCCTTTGCAGACACTATTCTGTGGGCATCCTGGGCAGACACAAGTCTGCGGTACCTCCTTGGCAGACACTAGTCTGTGGGACCTCCTTGGCAGACACTAGCCTGTGGGCATCCTGGGACTACACAAGTCTTTGGGACCTCCTTGGCAGACACTAGTCTGTGGGACCTCCTTGGCAGACACTAGCCTGTGGGCATCCAGGGACTACACAAGTCTGTGGGACCTCCTTGGCAGACACTAGTCTGTGGGCATCCTGGGACTACACAAGTCTGCGGGACCTCCTTGGCAGACACTAGTCTGTGGAACCTCCTTGGCAGACAGTAGTCCGTAGGACATACAGGCCAGACACTAGTCTTTCGGACATCCTCGACCGACAATAGTCTGTGGGGCATCCAGAGCAGACACTAGTCCGTGGGAGTCCAGAGCATACACTTGTCTATGGGACACCCTCGACCGACAATAGTCCGTGGGACATCCTGGGCAGACACTAACCTTATGAAGACTACCAAGGACGCAAACTTCGTCCCTTTTGAAATTACAAGATATTCATGGCAATGTGCAACGGTGATGATAAACAGTCGACACCCACGTGTTGAAATCACCCCTAGGAGACCCTATGGGGAAGCTTGGAGGGAATTTCTTATATGCCTGCCATGACGAAACCACATCACCAGTCCTCAATTTGACAAGTAATACAAGACTGAACAAGAACTGTCAGGATGTGCTAACAATCATTGGCACCTTTCCGTCTTGACAGACGATAGTTTGGTACATTGTGCTTTAAAAAGGCTTAATAACTACGACCCATGGCGGTGGCGAGTGTGGTTGGTAAGGCCAATTCTTGCTGCAAATGTTTGCCCACAGTAGGTGCATGTGAAAACATGGTCACTTCCACCATTTTGCACCATCTTACGTCTCTCACGCTCTGTGTGTGCTTTATCTGCAATCATTTTCTCACTCCATAGCACAAAGCCTGGGCTAAAATAAAGAAACCATGTGTTGCCCATGCAGCATGATCCCTCTCTCGGCCTGCCTAGTTCACTCCAGAGGAAAGTTGACACCTATAATCTGGAACAAGACAAACTGCAGAAGCTGCCGGATCAGCAAAGCAATGCTCTAACTATCCGCCTGTCGGAGCTTCGATCCTAGACCAGCTGCCAACCAAGGCTTAGGGCCTGGTCTGCCCTGCCATGACTTATTTTGTCTTTGGGTTGCATTTCCTCGCACCAGGATAAGGCTAGTACCCTCCCAAATTGCGCTCTTCCGCCCGAAGCCGTTAGCACAATGTGGGGTGTCGGGTTTGGTAAGCGCCGCCCAACATTCGGCGCTGACAGAAAGCAGATAGTACCGTCTACTGTCATACGGTAGCTCGGTCATATCTGACAAAGACTGAGCTAACAATAAACAACGCCGAAAGCAATCATATTCACATCTATACCCTGGTAATTACTATATTCTAAAAGTATGATTTACGGACATAAGAATAACTGCAATGCATCCATGATTTCAGGCTGTCTCTGTTATAAATGACGTCTGACATAATATCCACGTATTTATAGCTCATGTCTGAGCCGAACAGGCTTCATCGCACAGAGCTTTATCCTTGACCAGTTGACCGTATTACAGGCAGCTCAAATAGCCGTGACGGAGAAGGTAGAAGCCCGATGCCAAATACAGACGCCAGTTAAAGAATTCATCAAATTTCTGAAGCAGAAAAGCCGGAAGAGATATTGTGCAAATAAAAATCAAGATGGTCTATAAATAACCCACAGGCAGAGAGTAGAACAGACATCAAAGTAAAGTAATGTTACTTCTTCACTGAAGAGAGCTCAGTTGAAAATAACCCCCAGATGCTTGTACTTTATGTACTTGCACGTCTGCTAGTGAAAAACACATCACGTGATTTATTTCTGCTCCCTAAAAATTTTGGGTGATCGATTGCATATATATCAAGGAAAGGACTCTCCTTGAATATCAAGAAAACAGTAACAATGTTGATAACAAAGAAAATGATGACACCAAAATGTGACATAGAAATAGAAGGAAAAATTCTTAACTAATCTGGATAATTTTAGATACCTAGGGACATTTATAACATCAGGTGGAAGATGTACAACAGAGAGTAAGAGCAGAATAGGGCAGGCAAAGGCCGCATTTCAGAAAATGAAGAGTATCTTGTGCAATTGTCACTATCACTGAGTGTAAGAGAGAGAGAGTGCTGAAATGCTATGTAGAACCAGTTTTTCTGTATGGCAGTGAATCTTGGAATGTAAATGAACAAATTAAGAAGAAATTAGAAGCAACAGAGATGTGGTTCCTGAGACGAATGTTGCGAATTCCTTCGACTGCCAGAGTAACTAACAACGACTGCCTGAAACAGGCTAATGAAATTAGAACACTATATACAACAATAAGAAAGAGACAAACAGTTTTCTTTGGTCATGTAATGAGAACAGAGGTATTGGAGAACATCGTGACAACTGGAAAGATCGAGGGGAAGAGAGGCAGAGGCAGACCAAGAGAAATGATGCTGGATGGATTGAGACGGTGGCACGGAGGAATATCAGAAGCAGAGTTGACCCAGAAAACCAAAGACGGAGATCTTTGGAGAGCTATGAACGCCTACGCTAGCTGGCAGGGAACTTGATGATGATGATGATGATGATGATGATGATGATATATATATATATATATATATATATATATATATATATATATATATATATATATATATATATATATATATATATATATATATGTGTGTGTGTGTGTGTGTGTGTGTGCTTTAACTTATCTTGTGCTATATAAGTTGTTACTCATAATCTTGCACCATGTACACATTTACTGATAATCTTGCATCACGTACGCATTTATTCGTAAACTAGCATCATGTGCGCATTTACTCATAATCTAGTATTATGTACGCATTTACTGAAATCTTGAATCATGTACGCATTTACTCATAATTTTGCTTCATTTGTACCTTTACTCACAATCTTACATCATGTATGCCTTTACACACAACCTTGCCCATCCAGCTTGTCTGTTCGGCGGCGCTCGAACCTTGTAGATATTTCAATCAGAATCAAGTATTGAGGAGAACCGTTGGATCTTTCCCCCAGTGTATGCTGGTGTGCTTTGAAACGAGCAGGCGGACACATTGGCTGAATCTGCTCCTCTGGGTGGGGAATAGGTATACGATAAGTCCGATGTACTCAGGCCCCTTTGGGATCGTGTGTATTGTGTGGAAGAATATATACAGCCATTATTGTCTGGGGCGAATGGCGTAACTGAGAATGACCAGAGAAACCGGCCGACATTCAGTTCTCATAGGAAAGGCTAAACAGATACATAATCATATTGTAGCCGGCACCATTATCATTTAGACTATTGCTGATTGTTGAAGACGAGGACGGAGCGCGTATAGGAATATCCCGAGTGTTGTAATGTCATTTCTTGAATCAACTAAGCTGTAACATATTCATAAGTCACCACTAGTATACTTCGAAATATATTAATATGCTTAAATGGTGTCGGCGCCTGGGGCTAAAGAGGTTAGTGAAACGCAGTTTCACAATTGCAAGACAAGGGTTATGTCGAGTGGTTGAAACCAGCAGCGGGCGATTTGGAAACATATCGCCTTGCTGTGATTTCGATGATATGAGTCGTCGACCGTTCAGAAAGCAATGGCAAACTACTCAAAATAAACATTTCCTAGTATTGATTATTTGGTTGTTTCGGGATTTGAAATTTAAATATTGAGCACAACACACTACTGGCAACGCCGATCGCATTCTGGTATGAACCTAAGGCCTAACCACGTCCAGTGTGTGCCGCGTGGTTACACACCCGCTTCACACGCGTGATCCGGGACTGTTTCCGGATCCGGTCAGGGATATGCACTACTGACGAGCTCAAATGAGGGCGAAACTCGAGTATAGTGCTTCCATGTTGACGTGGATAGGCCTTAGGTTCATACCAGAATGCGATCGGCGTTGCCAGTAGTGGGTTGTGCTCAATATTTAAATTTCCTAGTATATTACGAACCGCGTATACATAATTGGGTTAACTGAAAATTCCCGCTAGAGGAAATATAACTAACGTTATAAATGTATGAAAACACAGCAAGACAAATTCGCTTGTGACTCATAATTCAACAATGCTAGCCATCATGTACACATGTACTAATAATCTTGCATCCTATACGCATTTACTCGTAATCGTGCATCCTACATGCATTTACTCATAACCATGTATTATGAAGGCATTTACCTGTTATCTTGCATCATTAATGCATTTACTCATAATCTTGTATCTTATACGCATTTACTCATAATTTTGTATCATGTACCCATTTACCTGTTATCATGTCATAAACGCATGTACTCATAATATTGCATTATACATGCATTTACTCATAATCATGCATCCTACATGCATTGACTCATAATCATGCATTCTACACGCATTTACTCATAATCGCGCATTATATATGCATTTACTCATAATTTTGCATCACTAACGCATTTACCTGTTATCTTACATAATTAATACATTTACTGATAATCTTGTATCATGTACGCATTTACTCATAATCTTCAGTGTCAAAAAGATACGCAGACTCAAACATTCACTCAATATTGGAACTGCTTCTGACGATGAGGATTCTCCAGTCGTACAAGACTCACCGTTATAGTTTCACCATCCTCATGTGCCATGCCGATAAGCGTGGGTGATCATGCGATCACCAGATCGGCTCTGTGTTCTTGTCTCGGCCATGCCACGTGGCCAAGCCACCCAGGTTTACTCTTATTTACATAATATTTTTGAAAATAAGTTCTTTGATAAACAAAGAGTGACATTTCAGGAAAATCTTCCACATCATTCACTCGTATAACTGCAAACCTCAAACTACGCCCACGAAACATGTTCGTGGTTACCAAGGAGTAGGTGGACTGCCCTTGTTCTAGTTATCCCTTGAGGGGCAACAATTCTATCAAGAGCAGAGACCTCCACAAAAACCCAGTGTACCAGGCATTGAGTCCCTGTAAGTGGTGTCCCTTGAGTGCTTGGGCATGATCGTGCATAAAATCTTGAAGAATTCTTCTTGTTGAGAGGTATAAGACTTGGAAAAAGGTACCAGACGTTTGGGTTGTTCTGAATTAGTGTATGTAACGACGGATTTCACTGGTGAAAGTATTAATAACTAAATAAAAAAAACACACGCACACCATCAACACAGATACACACAAACACAAAAACACACACAAACACGCGCGCGCTCGCACACACACACGCACACATATATATATATATATAGGTACCGAATTTAATGTTGGTCGATCGTGGAGCCCAGGACAACAGAAAAACAAATTCGCCGCCTTGATATGGATTCGAGGGGGAGCAAAGAATAGTAACACTGTTGCCTACCACGCATGTCGTAAGAGGCGACTAAGGAGGATATGGTTCCGTCGCCCTGCTACTGAGTGAGTGCGTGGCGCGACACTGTGAGCTGTGAGTTTCGCGTTGAATGCTTTTACATCTGTCCGCGGTTGTGTGTAGCGTGAATTGCATGTTCGGAACGATGGCGGCTGGCTGTTGCTGGATTGACTGGTTTGCCTTTTCGGATCACGAGTGCATTTTCCAGGAGACTCCTGGGAATCGCCGCTGGAGCTACGGAGTTCGTGCTTTGTGCGGCGCTTTCGGCGGGTCGTCCTGTGGAAAGAGACCGAGCCATATGGGAGAAAAGCCGGGTCAATGAAGTCTTTCTGGTGACTGTCATTTCCATCGACAATGAACTGTATTTTTCAAGGAGGACTTTTGTGTTGGCATTCTGGCGGCGGTATTATGCACAGTGTACCTGTGCGGGCTGTTGGCTTACCGATACTCCTGTCTGTTCCATTGTTCACTTTTGGCAGTGAGGAGCATTTTGTGTCATATTCACTGGCACAGGAACGGAGCAATATGGGGACAACCCGTTGCCGTGAAGTTGGAACCACAACTAACTAACTAACTAACTCGAACAAATGGCCATTCGACCGACAGGCAAGGTCCGTAACCGGGACTCCATGAGTATATTAGTTAGTTAGTTAGTTAGTTAGTTAGTCTTTCCTCTTGAGCCTAAGGCGGCGCATAGGGCAGAAGTCATGGCTCTCCATGTCTGGCGGTTCGCTGCTACCTGTTGTAGATCCTGGATGCTCACTTGGCCATTGAATGAGCCTTCTCTGATGATGGTTCTACGCAGGGTCTCTCTTGGTCGTCCCCGTTTTCTTTTCCTTATTGGTGTCCATAAGAGGACCTGGGTATATTGTTCAGATATAAAAACCAAACAGGTCGCCTTGTTTTTATATGCAGACTATGCCATCACAACTCATTGAGATCTTACACAGAGATCAATCGCACACTCCATAGATACAATGTCTGCTACTACAATGAACAACGTTATTATTAATATTATTATTATTATTATTATTATTATTATTATTATTATTAATATTAGTTGAATTGAAATACACAAATAAACACACCACGTACTTTACCTTTAAGATGGCCTGTCCTTTCTTATGGAGGCGAATACATCAAGTGTCTTGCCGACTAGCTAGGGAGATCATGTTTCTCCACATATTGAAATCTCGGACTCCATGTATAAGTTAGTGTGCTGACTCTCTTCCATGCAATGACACACACATGCCAAGAATATTATCTTGCAAATCTTTTCAGTTCCCACACTATGTTGTAGTTTTTGTCTTCTCATAGCGTGAACAAAGAATTATGCATGCCTCTTTTTTGTTTTTAATTACAGGTGACTTCTACGTTATTGCTCCTTCAAAACGTTTACATTACTCATTATGGCTGTCCACAGAATGTTCAGCATTATTCTGTACAAGCACATCTCTTAACACATTCAGTGCCAAAGGATTATATACAGCCAGATGTGACCTCCCATTTCGACAAAACGATGAAATATCGCCAAATTAGGCGTCACCCGGTTATTTCTTTTGTTCCGTGGCATCTAACGCAACTTCAATGCTCCATCCATACATCATGTGTCATGCCGGTAAGCGTAGGCGGTCATGTTCTGCCATCTCACTCGATCACCAGAGTCGTGGATCAGCTCTGTGTTCCTGTCTCGACCATGCCACGTGGCCAAGCCATCCAGGTATGTGCTTCTAGGTCTTCCCCTTGGTCTCTTCCCTTCGATCTTGCCAGTTGTCACCAAGTTCTTCAATTCATTTCTTCTCATAACATGCCCAAAAAATGTTGACTGTCTACGTCTAATGACTCTAAGCAGTTTACGATCTTCATTTGTTTCTTGAAGGACTTGTTCGTTGGTTTTTCTATCTGTCCATGGTATTCTTTGCAATGCTCATTGAATGGAAATTGACATTCTGAAGTTTCTAAAGATAGCTGCATCTCCTTTACGGACATAGCAGTCAACCCCAGCATTTTTTGGCTGTTCCTGATGCCTGGGCAAGTTTACGTTCAGTAGTTTGCCATTGATTTCGGAACGACCGGCACTCATAAAATTTCATTAACAAACCAAAACCAGTGTGTTTCGAACACGGTATGCGGGATTACGAACTGCGTCCGTAACATCTTCGCTACGGATTATAATACTTATATACTTCTGTACAATATTTGGTCTAAACCTAATTTTTGATTGACAATGAATCAGTTCAGAATCTGGGAATTGTTTATTTTTATTTGTGTGTGTGTGTGTGCGTGTTTACAAACCAACCATGATTCACAGTCATATATGAAAACTGGTTCTATGTTACATGCAAGAATTATTTTCCTTTATGAACAACGGCAGTGAACAGTTGAATACACTAGAGGCAACGGAGATTCAGTGTCTGAAGAAGAATGCTCAGAATATTATAGACAGAAAAGAAATCCAATGGAGAGATACTAACTGCTACATATGTAACAAGATTACTCATTAGATCCATAACACAAAGACTAATGACAGATATTGCTAATGTCAATAGAACATTGCGGAATAGACCGATGTGAATACATCCTAGGCAAGAGAGACACAGGGAAACAGAGAAAGATGTACCTGGGTAGCGTAAACAATTGGGCAACAAATAATGATATAGGCAGCATTTAGTTCATCAAAACATCAGGAGCAGAATTCCAGAGTTATTGAGGCCGCTGACTGCTCCAGATCAGGCACAGGATAAAAATAAGAGAAAATGAATTAAATAAGGAAGCAAGCTAATAGATAAATGACAGACAGACATATAGGCAGGAAGGCAGGTAGGCAGGCAGACGGGCAGGCAGGCAGGCAGACGGGCAGGCAGGCAGGCAGACGGGCAGGCAGGCAGGCAGGCAGGCAGGCAGGCAGATAGGTAAGTTGGTAAGATAGACAGCTGGACTGTTGGATGAATGGATGTGGTTTATGTAGGTAGACAGACAGACAGACAGGAGACAGATGCATGCACTGATGAATAAATGAGTGTTGGATGGTCTGTTTGCGTAGGTAGACAGACAGACCGACAGACAGGAAACAGACAGATGCATGTAATACTGAATAAATGGGTGTATGGAAGGTCTGGTTATGTAGGTAGACAGACAGACAGAAAGGAGACAGATGCATGCAATGATGAATAAATGGGTGTATAGAGGTCTGGTTGCGTACGTAGGTAGACAGACAGCTAGAAGACAGACAGACATGAAGCACATGCATGCATTGGTGAATAAATGAAAGCATAGTTTGCGTAGGTATTCAGATAGGAGACAGACAGACAGACATGAGACAGATGCATGTAATAGTGAATAAATGGGTGTATGGGCGGTCTGGTTGTGTAGGTAGACAGACAGACAGGAGACAGATAGACAGACAGACATGACACAGATGCATGTAATAGTGAATAAATGGGTGTATGGACGGTCTGGTTGTGTAGGTAGACAGACAGACAGGAGACAGACAGACAGACAGACATGACACAGATGCATGTACTAGTGAATAAATGGGTGTATGGACGGTCTGGTTGCGTAGACAGACAGAAAGATAGACAGGCACATAGACAGACAGACAGACAGACAGGAGAAAGATGATTGCAATGATGAATAAATAGGTGTAAGGAGGTCTGGTTGCGTAGACAGACAGACGGACAGGAGATAGACAAACAGACATAAGACAGATGCATGTAATAGTGAATAAATGGATGTATGGACGGTCTTGTTGCGTAGGTAGACAGACAGACAGACAGGAGACTGATGCAAGCAATGATAAATAAATGGGTGTATGGAGGTCTGGTTGCGTAGGTAGGTAGACAGACAGACTTGAGGCAGATGCAGGTAATAGTGAATAAATGGGTGTACGAACGGACTGGTTGCTTAGACAGACAGACAGACAGACAGACAGACAGACAGACAGACAGACAGACAGACAGACAGATGCGTGTAATAGTGAATAAATGGGTGTATGGTTTGTGTGATTTGCTTACGTAGACAGACAGACAGTCATGAGACAGACAGACATGAGACAGATCCATGTAATAATGAATAAATGGGTGTATGATCATTCTGGTTTCTTAGGTAGACAGACAGACAGACAGGAGACAGATGCATGCAATGATGAATAACTAGGTGTATGTAGGTTTAATTGCGTAGATAGACAGACAGTCAGACAGGAGACAGACAGACAGAATGAGACAGATGCATGTAATGCTGAATAAATGGGTGTATGGACGGTCTGGTTGCGTAGGCAGACTAACAGACAGACAGGAGACAGACAGACAGACAGACATAAGACACATGCATGTAATAGTAAATAATTGGGTGTATGGACGTTCTGATTGCGTAGACAGACAGACAGACAGCACACAGTTGCACGCAATGATGTATAAATGTGTGTATGGAGGTCTGGTTGCGCAGACAGACAGACAGACAGACAGACAGACAGACAGACAGACAGACAAGCAGGCAGACAGACAGACAGGCAGACATACATACAGACAGGCAGGCAGGCAGGCAGGCAGGCAGGCAGATAGACAGACATACAGACAGACGGACGGACGGACGGACGGACGGACGGACGGACGGACAGACGGACGGACGGACGGACAGACAGACAGACAGACAGACAGACAGACAGACAGACAGACAGACAGACAGACAGACAGACAGACAGATAATTGGAATTGTGAATAAATGGGTGTATGGTCGGTCTTGTTGTGTAGGTAGGTAGACATAAATATCAGACAGACGGATTATGCTACCATGTGGGCTGTTCTAGACGACTTTTATATTGGAAACTGAAACTAGAATAACAAAAGTATTATTTTTGATGTAATTGTCATAAAAATGTGGTTCCAATTTCTGAAATGAGTAGAGAATGTTTGTGTGTCATTGACCGAAACATACACCAATTATGGTAACGTTAGAGACAAGAATAGTGTTCAACAAAAACACGACTGCGTTCGATCCTGAACAAAAACTGTAATATCGTCACCTCCGTAATTCAACTTGAATAGTACTTTTTTTCTGTCTGTAAACATTTAAGTAGAAAAATGTAATTTGTTTTATTACACCGAAGTAGAAAAGTACTATTTGATATGTTTACTGTAAACAGTATTGTCGCCATGGGGGAGTGTTACGGATTTAGACACCATAGTTAGACTCACATTTGATCGGCAGCATTTTGATTTCTCCAAAAGTAATCATGCGAAGAAATATTGAGCAGATAACTTTTCAGGCGCCTGCAACTGGTATGCTATGCTGGCAGACTGCATAATTCAAGTTCTGCTATCACTCATTTGCACCTTGCCATGTTGACAGACGAAAGTTTGTTACGGTGTGGTGAATATATCCTGAAAAAGTAAAGAACGCATGTATCATTTTTCAATGTAATCACCACGGCGTTCCATGCAAGTCCTCCAGCGGCGATAAAGTGTTTGGGTTCCGGTAGAAAAATTTATTTTTTGGTCGTGTGTGTAACCACTCAGTGTTTACTACTTAGTATCCCTGACCCGGTTGTGAACAGTCTGTCACAGAGGTCACGTCGTTTTAAAAGGCGATGTTATACTTCATCTCGACACCGCAAGGTACAAGAAGAACATGATGAGATGAGATGAGAATAACTACTATCCGTGCGGGTAGTGCCAGGGATGGAGTTATACCTCGCTATAGCACAAAGCCTGGGCTAACATTTGGAGTCTATGATTTGCCCATCTCTAATCACCCTCTCGGCCAGCCTAGTTTACTCCAGAGGAAAGGTAAAACCAATGTATCTGGAAGACGGCAAGCTGCAGAATCTGCCGGATCAGCAAAACAAAACTCAAACTGTCCGCCTTATCGGAGCTTCGATCCTAGACCAGTTGCCGGCCAAGGCTTAGGGCTTGGTCTGCACTGACATGCCATTTAGTACTTAGCCTGCATTACTCGCACCAGGATAAGACCTGTACTAGGATTAGGCTCTTCGGCACGAAGCCGTTGGCACAATGTGGGATGTCCGTTTTGGTGAACACCGCCCAACATTCGGCTCTAACAGAAAGCAAGTAGCTTTGTGCGATGGTTTTGGCAGCCTGCGGAAAGTGACTGATCCGTATAGGATAAGACCCAGTGTAATGAAGTCGACCCTAACGACTTCAAGAGACTATATATATATATATATATATATATATATATATATATATATATATATATATATATATATATATATATATATATATATATATATAGAGAGAGAGAGAGAGAGAGAGAGAGAGAGAGGGAGACACACACACACACACACACACACACACACACACACACACACAAACGCATGACTATAACATTGGGCAGAGACAAATTATGTACAGGTAGTTGGAAGTAAAAGTAAACCACTGAGCGAATATCACCTAAGGATATAGCGGGAAATATAAAAGCCCTAAAGAAATTAAGAATTAAAGGGAATTACACTAGGAATTGAAAGGTCGAGAAATAAACAATTTGGGCACCTGTATTATATAGTTACATGTGAAACAAGGATAACAAGCAGACAAGCTAAGAAATATCTAATGGGGGTGGAAATGTGATTTCTGGGGAAAATGCAAACAATACCATAAACGGACAGGGGAAAAAAACACGAATCAGACAATCTACAAGAGCCAAACTAAACCCGTAAAATGATTACAGAAATTAGACACACACGACGTATAAGCATACACATTTCACATTTATGATTTATTTGCAAATATAAATTAAACGTGATATCAGGTGTCAATGAAGCAGCTGACCAGACGGCTGGTGTGGCCACTGTAACAGAAGACCACCTGTAGATTAAGCAGACATGCCCCCTGCCGAGAAAGCAACAACCAGATTGCACGAGTTTATCAGGCGTAAATCAGCATCGATGTCCAGATTACAGGATCTGCGTGATAGATTTGACACAACTCAGCAAGGCCATTCCATTTATAAAAACAGACAAATCAACATATAATTAGCACCAGTCGCTACGTACGGATGGCTTTGCGAAAGTAGTGACTGGTGCACATATGAACTTTTTCGATGTGCAATGGGGGTAATACTTCGATAACTGACAACTGACAACAGGACAGCAGAAATGTTGGTTTCAATAAGACTTTCTAGCTTAAATTTAATGCTTCACGTTTAGCTTTAGAATATATGGTGACTCAAACAAATGCAGAAAATATCGTGAAATGTGTCACCGAACCTATTGTAGTCTTCCTCATGAGTTGCCAATACCGCGGCAGTGCAGCGGCTAGCACACTTGCCTGTAGGCCAGCGAGCAGGCGTTCGAGTCCCTCTCGAACCTAACAGAAATGTATTATCACTGACCTAGACCCCCAGGTTGACCGAGCCTTTAATGGTTACCTGGAAATATTGTGGGAAGTAAATGAGGTGGGTGTGGTATTTACCGCATCACCGTTCGAGTTCAGATCTGCTTAAAATCATTGAACTAGCACCATATACACAACGTGCCTCGTGGCGTGAAAATACTTCCTTTACTTTCACAAGTAATGTACCATGTTTGCATTAGTAGATTTTCATTAGTAGATTTTCATTAGAAGATTTTCAGACCTTATTATACAAATCATTTTTTGGCAAATTCATGGTTAATTTTCTACTCTTCTGTTTCAGCTCTTTATCCGCCATTGAAGCATAGGCTCCCAGCCAACTCGCGCCAAGCCGCAATATCTTTAGTTTTCTCCTGCAGATCCCTCCATGTCTCCCCTAAGTATTAATCTCTGTCTCTGATCCTCTTCTCGTATCTGTGGTCTTCCTACCTAAATATGACATTGCATGGGTCATTTCTGTAGATGTTCTTAGGTGAAAGGATGTAAGTCACCAACCCAGACTCCGTGCGACTTCCAGCGCATCCCGCTACAATTATTCTACAGGAGTCTTCTTCCATTCTGATTGGCTGGGTTATTCTTCTTCACTTGTCGTGACATTTGTTTATGGTTGCTGCACGTTGCTTTCTGCTGAATGGAGTAGCCAGTCCCATGCCAATCCTTTTTAGTCGCCTCTTATGGCTTGCACGCGCAGCTACATTATTACTATTCGTTGATTTCTTTCAGATCTCCAGTAACACATACGCCAAAACGCTGTACTACTCAACAGGTAAAGAGAGGAGTTTTGACTGCATATTTATACTTTATAGTCTGCATCTCAGCCCTTGCATGTTAGTTATTTGCTTCCTTTTGTCGTCTTCTGCTTTCACTTGGTTCGCTATTTTGCTGTCTTGTGATGCAGGCTTCACAATCAACACGTCATTCGTCACTGAACGTTTTTAACCCACAGTATCAGTTCTATTTCTGTATGCTCAAGTTACAGCTTCTGTAGGCTATGTACACCTTCCACCATACCTGATGGTTTTCGCACAGGCTAGAAGTACATAATAGACTATAGTACAGTCAGCGCAAAAGACATGCTCATACATGCTAGTGTTTTGAGTTTATGATTTAGAAACGTCGTGGCGGCAACATAATATGACACTATAAAATGATACACAACGGTATGTTCAAATCCTGCTTTGAAACAATAAAGAAATCCACACATACGCATAACTTACAAGGACCTCCGGTGTTTCATATTTAGTGTTTTGTGTTTTACGACCTTCTTAATATAGTCCATGCTTAACTGCATTGGTGATCTTATCTGCCCACAGCCGCCTGTCTCGTGTACTGCCAAAATTGTCTTACAATGATGTTCCTCCATGCCGTAATGTTAAACTACCCCCACCTCGTATCTCCTCCAACTTTTCATGTGTGACCACATACTTCAGCTTTCCCTTTCTTATGGCATGCCCAAAGAATATGGACTGTCTTCGTCTGGTGCGAGTAGCCAGTTCTCTTAATGAGTTAACTTCTGTACAGCTATCTTCATTGCTAGTTCTATCCGTAATAACAATAAATAAACCACAATCATAAATGCAATTTATTTCGTCAATGTTCCCAAGTTATATTATGGAAGGAAGTGTTGACTGTGTTGGTAGTAACGTGTTAGTATTTAGAAAGCACGTTAAGATGACTGAACGGTGAAGTAGTTTAAAGAGCGTCAGAGCCGCTGTGGATCAGCGGTGCTCCATTGCCATCGACGTCAAGATTTTTTCCTCACTAGTGTGTCGACACAAAATCATGAAAATGGTAGCATATTATTTTCAAACTTTTCTGCGAATTGTATAAAACAAAGAAAAGAAAAGGCAACAAAGGAAGGGAACTGGTCTCTTGAGCTCACAATAACCTAAAATCTACGAAAAGTTAACACTTTACACTCTTCAGCAGTATTTCCGTGATACTAATTTCACTTTCATTTTAAGACAATGGCATTATTAGGTCGCTTTAGACGCTTTAGAACAGACATGCGCACTACACAAGTAAACAAATGCGGAGTAGGCTTCGGATACTGTCGTTTTGTGTGGGTAGTGTTTGACAATTTTGAATATATTGGGTCATTAATTACCAACAGTGGTGACACAATGATGGCAATTAAAAGACGAATATCTATTTCTCTTCAAAAACTAAAATAACAGAATATATTCTAGAATGGGACAGATAGACTTTAAAATATTAGATTCTTAAGAGCATGCATCTTTCCCATTGCAACATACATGGTCATTTATTAATCAAGCTGCACAACGCATAAATGCCTTTGAATATAAATGCTAGAGACAAGTTCTAAGAATATCGTGGATACATAAAAGAACAAATGTAACTATACGACAAGAGCTGAATATATAAGAAGTTTGGCTATTAAAGATGATAAAACAAAGAAAATTGAAATGTTTTGATCAATTCAAACGGCATGACAGTTTGGAGAAAACAATAATGAAGGGGGATATGCCGGAGAAGAGAGGCAGAGGAAGACCAAAGAGAAGATGGGTGCAGGAAATGGCGGATGATCTCCAGATGAGTGTATCGGACGCGGCACATCTTGCTTGTGATCGAGAAGTTTTCCGGACGATTGTTATTGGAGCGAAGTTCTGTAAAGGACATGCTACTGCATGGATGAATGCATTGTTGATATTGTTGTATTATTTAAAACATCAATAATGCATGTTTACACATATGCGTGATTAGTCAAGATTGTCATCATCGCACTCCGGATAGGTCTAAACAACAGTTAGTTGCATATTATTTACAGGACGTAGCAGTCAACCCCAGCATTTGTTTTTTGGTTTCGTGTTTCCTGAGCAAGTTTATGTTAAGTAATTTGCCAGTGCTTTCTGAACAACCGGCATCCATACCATTTCATAAAAAATCAACGCAAGGCGTTCTGCTGCTAAATCACCCGCAGCAGGCTGTGTTTCGAACATGCTATACGGAGATTATTAACTGCGACCGTACTTTGCCACGGTGTTGGCGGACAGGTCTAAAGGTCCTTCGTTTCTCCCGTTGACATCCACGCTAGAGTATAGCGACTGATAGTGCCAGTATTCTGTGTGGTTAAACAACAGTCTTATAATCTTGATAACATTTTCATGTCTGACTGCTCCCTGCTTCACTTCCACCTTCCTCACTCTGGACAAGGAAAAAGATTGTCAAGCGTCTTTTCAGTCGTGCACCTATAGTAACATGTATACTGTTAGCTACCTATCCATTACCATTGTCGCCTCCGTCACAAAGATGTCCGCCAAACGATCAAATCGTTGGGCGCCTTTCCCAACGAAGTGTTTCCGTATATAGATACAAGTTAACGGGTCTACTGTCACATGTATGCGTTAACTTATCGTGTTAGGTTCATATGTTATTGATTATTGGTTGTTGATTAAAGGAAGCGTCTTAACGGCACTCGATACATGCCCAAAAAGGCTCCGTCTACCACTGCAGATATCCAAATGCCTGGGTGCCCGTCATCGTACTCTAGTCGGATGCAACTCCAAGAGTCAACGGTGTCAACGTGTAACATGTTTCTGTTTTCACTGTAGGCTTCTATTGTTTATTTTCTTCTTTCCCTACGCCATTTACCTCAGTGAAGTTGTGAGGGGCTATCATTTACTGACCCAACACTAGAGGAGTGATGTTGTGGTCATTAGTTCATGGGCCGCTTGTTTCCTTTCCAAAACACATTTTTGTGTCCATGTTATAAGTCTGGCTCCATGGCACATTCTTACTTGAACTTCTGAGGATAGAGTATAGATCCACTGTGTTGACATACGAATGCACTAACCCCTACACCACGCCCAACAATACGTGAATACACACATATATAGACGATGGCACACTGGCTATCAGTCTTGCTACCGACCCGGTGGACATGTGTTTGAATTCCAATCGAGGTATTTGTTCTTTTTGTTTCTCCCCATTGCAGTTAGCTCCGACATCGCTCCAGCCTATAATGGGTACCTTAAAATGTACTTGCAAGTAAAAGCGACCGCAGTGATATCGGTTACATCACACATCTATGTCTTTAAGCGACATAACTCATCTATGTCTTTAAGTGACATCACTCATCTATGTCCTTAAGCGACATAACTCATCTATGTCTTTAAGTGACATCACTCATCTATGTCTTTAAGTGACATCACTCATCTATGTCTTTAAGTGACAACACTCATTGGCTGCCATCTATAAAATATACGGCTGGCACCATATATACTATACAACTCGAGTTGTGTAACAGCTTCTTTACTTTACTTTACTTTACTTTACTTTACTTTACTTTACTTTACTTTATTTTACTTTACTTTACTTTACTTTACTTTACTTTACTTTACTTTACCTTTCCTACATATAATATTAGATAGGAAACTCGTCTACACTAAACTATGAACATGTAAACTGCTCCACATGCAAGTGAAATATCAATCCACATTTTTCAACGTGAAATTGTTGTCTATATTGATAGTAACTTAGTCAGTGTTTGTGACTAAGGGGTCGGTGAACGGCAGTTTTAGAATTCCCCGCCATACCAGGTCGTATGTTAGAAATAGCCCGGTAGATTAGAAAGCAGATCGCGTTGCTTAGGTTTCGATGGTATGGACGCAGAACGTCCAGAAAGCAAAGTCAATTTATTGAACGTAAAATTGCCTAGTAAATCACTAAGATGCAATAACTGCTGGATTTGATGGCAACATCTTATAAACAACATGCAAATAACATTTTGAAATTGATGCTACATTACGCCCAAGTCTAACTGACCAAGTGACAAGTATTAAAAAAATTGCATTAATCCAGTTAATATTAACAGCCACACATTCTCATTTATTACCTTTCATATTAATATTTTTGGATTTATATTCAGTCTTTTTAATACTAAGTCATCCCAAGAGGTTTGTGAATATTTCTTATCTATTTTGTATATATATATATTATGATTTATCTTTATGACATTTTATATATTTCTGTATTGTTCATCAGAGCGCATACATACTGAATGATTTATCTTATCGATGTTAACGCCTGCGATTTATCTAACAGCAGTTAACATGTTTTATCAATGAAAGAGGCCAGCAAATGGGGCGATCATTATTGAAAAGAGAAAATGCCCTTGGGAGCAGCTCTATCTTATTACTGACATGATTTCCATTAATGTCATTACCTGGAACAGACGGACATAAAAATGGGAAACAAAGTCACGTTTCAAGAGAGCAGAAATCAGTGCAGCTTTGCTTATTAACATCTGCATTATTGATCTAAGAACAGGGGATAACACAGTGGCATTTGTCCGTGTTTAAGACAACGTTCATTGGTGTTTATCACTCGAGCTACTGATGAAAGATCAATTACAAAAACTAGACTACAAAAGAGAAGTACACTCTTTCAGGATAATCCGATACCTTGCAATAAAACTGTTCCAGTTAACAGTAAATCTGTCTGGACTTGCATTTATTTACGCATGCCTGTCTTTCGCCGCACCTCTTTGTTGTTTGTCTTCCTGTTTGTTGTGTTTCAGTCATAAGAAATCAAGAGTGTACTTCCGGGTACTAATACTGTTGTAAATATGCATATCCACTTTGTAGTGGATATGTTTACATGAATGTTTCGTTTATAATTGTGATGGAACTAGTGCAAAGTGATGAAATAATAATACTAATAATAAGTATCACAGCAGGAACTTATTGTGAGTATGTGAAGTTGTTACGACCATCACATTTGTAGAGGCCTGGGTTTTTTTTTCCCGCATATCCTTCACAGGGCATCGCTGTCAACAGCAGCATCTTTCAGCTGTCTGTTGATTTCTTGGCAAGATTACGCTCAGTAGTTTGCCGTTGGTTTCTGAGCGGCCGGCTCAGTTATCCGGCAAATCACCACCGGGGGTCGAACCGCTTCCAGCTCTCGTCCGCTACGAGACTCTGCGTGATAAACGGGATTACGGTGAAAGTGTTGTAACCCCTCGGCCAGAGAGACCGACAGAGGCCTGGGTGCATGGAGGAATATGTGACCAGTTTTTCCCTCTTATAGGGCACGACGAGATATGGCTTTTGATCCTGGACCGACTGCGCCCATGGCATGGTAAGGGCAACATCATAACTGTTACACCGTGTACACTTGTGAATAAATGACCCAATGCAATTTAAAATGTGCCTGCCAATTGAGGCTGCATAAGTATCCGGCCTCAGTATATTTTTTTTTTTCGCGCGTTTCCCATCCTGTTTCAGGAAATTGCGGTCAACACCAGCATCTTTCAGCTGTATGTTGATTCCTAGGCTAGATTACGCTCATCAGCACGCCACGACTTTCTGAGCGACCGGCTCCATACTCTCATAAGTCACTGGCGCGACTCGAACCACTTCTAATTCTCGTGCGCTCACATCAACTACGAGAGTATGCGGGGTTAACGGAGAAAGCTGCTAACCCCTCGGCCAGGGAGCCGGCGGCCTCAGTATATAATGATCGCAAATGTGTTGCCTTATTCACATCGTTGATCAGCTGAACTCGGTTCCTAGACATGTTTGCCTCTGTCATTGCTAATGCAGTCTTAAATCTTTATTGGCGAGAATCCTTGGACGCTTTCTTCTCATATATACGAATCTCTCCTTCATAAACGAAAGACTTCCATTGTTTCTTATAGCGAGGTTTTCAGTGTATTACGTGCCCACAACACACTTTTAATCGAAGCTTCATTTTGCATAGCATTTTTCCTCCGAAGTCGGAGAGTGTCTGCCTGTACGGCGAGGAACCACCAGTCTGCACACCAATAAGCCAGACATGGGAAAACGGATACTCACGCAAACCTCAGGTCCTGTATGACATCACACTGATGTTGGACAACAGGATGTCTTCATCCGACATACAGGACTTCGCGTTGGAGCTCAAGCCAACGAACACAAGCAAGCAAGCAAGCATAGCATTTCTATTTTCTTTCCCAATTTCTTAAGTAATTTTAATTTTCATTTTATTGCATTTGTTATTTTTCCTATTATCCCACAATTTTAAGGCAGTCATTGTTTCTTCCAGTTATTACTGCAAAGGCTACTTATATGACTCGAGGGCCGAAGAATGATATATTGTCAAAGGTGATCTCCCATTTGAAGAGAAGAACGATATATCGTCATACTAGTCCATCATGGTATTTGTTTTGTTTCGTGGTATCTTCCGCAATTGCAATGTTCACTGTATGGAAATGTACATTATAATACTTGTTCATGTATTCTATACTATGTTTGGTCCACGCCTACATTTTGTTTGGCGCTGAATCGGTAATAAGATGTCATGTCCATTTTATTTGATGTTAAGGCATATATCAAGCGAAGCCTGTTGATGATCTTTTAGTTAAAAACTCATTGTCATGTCTAAACAAAGAAGCAATAAACAAGAAATATGTTTCACATTGTATTTCCTGGCATACTCGCTGCATCTCGTCAGGTACACACTGCAGAATTATAAATCATATAATGTGAAACGATGAATTATGGTTTGGCTGAAATATTTAAAACACATAGTCGTTGATACTGTTGAAATGCGAGACATTTGTTATACCCATTGTAATCACAGATTCACAATACATTATTTCTGTCATCATAAGATTGGTTGACGGTTGTCATATCTGCTATAATTGTGAATAATCTCAGGTGTGCCTTCTCGCTCCTAGTTTTTCGTTTTTGTGTTCTAGCGTTAATGGGAGAGTTCCAAAATACATAGCTGTTCCAAAGCATATGGAATACGACAATATTTGTTAATTTATATCATAAAAGCATATGAATATAATAGTGCATAATATGAAAAATCTCACTGAAAATTTCACTGAAAGCTTTTAGAATGCATCATGACCTTTGGGGACTGCTGCCAAAGACCAAAATTCGTGACGTACATCATTACACAAGGTTGCAGTCACTTGCGAATCAACCAGGACTGCAAGAGCTGTAAAGAAAAGGCTGAACAGAAAAACTGCTGCAGGAGATCCTCCTCCTCCTGGAACGTCAAACAGTCCTTGTCCACATTGTGAAAAAAACATTTCGAGACAAAATGGGCCTTATCAGCCATCTTAGAACTCACAGCTCCATACATTCAACCCCACTGGATGAAATGAATGGTTATCATCATTCTTGATGGAAAAAAAACGTAATACGATCAGTGTCAGTGCTATACTATGGCAATCTTCAATATTGATTAAGGAAAAGTAGTTGTAGTTACAGAGTCGACTGTACATTATTTTTAGTACTTTTCACAACTAACTAACAACAGTAAAATATTCACATGTACAAGATTTTCAAATTAAGTTCCTACAACTGACGGTGTGGTTTGCTTCTTTCAGCTTTTAGTGACCGAATATACATCTTCCAATTACTTTACCACAGTCAAAAATCCTGGGTATATAAGCCAGAACCAGGAATTGTCACTTCCAAAAATGTTTTGATTTGTCGTAGAAGCGGTAATGAATATGTTTAAATACGCATCACTCAGAACGGTATGCGTGGTGTAATATGCTTATCGAAAGATGTCACAGTTTTGTCCAGACTTCAAGTGTTGAAATAAGAAATGAATGTTTTCATATGTTCAGTTTTGTTTAATTTTCTCTTTGATTTAGAACTGAGTCCTTGTTTTGTTTCATATATTTTGTTTGATATTGCTTGTTTGATATTGCTTGTTAGAGTTTGCTTATTTGATATTGCTTGTTTGATTAATGTTGCATAAACTTCCAGGGGGGGGGGGGGGATATCTGGTACCCATTGTATCAGACTGGGTCGAGCCTAAAATCAAGTGCTCACGTAATCCAGAACCATCGAATCGACGGTCAGGTACCCTTACAAGAACACCGCAGAGTGTCCTGGATGAAGAAACTCTGACTCCTTGCCGTCTTGACATACGATCGTTATTGTGCTTAAAACAAGGCTCAAACACAGGCTGAATTATAGAGACCATGTGTTGCCAATGTGTTCCCTCTCTAGGCCTGCCTAGTTTACTCTAAAGGAAAGATCACCAATACATCAGGAACAAGACAAGCTGCAGAAGCTGTCGGATCAGAAAAGCAATACTCTAATTGTCCGTCTGCCGGAGTTTCCATCCTAGACCAGTTGTCAACCAAGCCTTAGGGCCTGGTCTGCCCTGCTATGATATTTAGTCTTTAGTTTGCATTTCTTTGCACCAAGATAAGACTTATACCCTCCCAATTGCGTTAGGATAATGGGGGGGGGGGGGGGGGTATTGCGTGTGATGAGCGTCGCCCAACATGTAGTTCCTTCTACTGTCATTTGGTGGACCAGTCGCATCTAACTAAGACCTGGCGAAAGGAGGAACAAGTCACATATGTACAGTAATGACATACAAATTGTGCCACAGGAATATCAAATGGTTCACAAATAGTACAATACAGAGATATGAGACTAGTTTCCTCAGGAATGTAGAAACAATGGTACAGTAAACGAACATAGTCGAGTTGAGTAAAGAACAGACATCATTGTACTCGGGGCATTCCCATAAGCGCTCAGTCCTCATCTTCAACTGCCAGCGAAGAGTTCCAATAAAAATTGTGCCCGTTGCAATATGATTATATGTCTGTCTAAAAGAAATAGATAACTCCAAAATGTACATTACAATAGAAGTGACGCCTGGAAAACAAAACCAGTGGGAGATGAGACATAGACAGACAGACAGACAGACAGACAGACAGACAGACAGACAGACAGACAGACAGAGAGAGAGAGAGAGAGATGATGCTGGATAGACATCAGAGGCGACGGTATGGAATGGTATCATCAGCAGAGTTTATCCTGAACAGGGAACGAGATATGTAAAGAGACATGAATGCAACGCCAGGTGGTAGAGCACATGATGACAATTCCTTCCTAAACTCAGGCAAAGCCATAGTCTACAACCACGTCAACCGCCGAGGCTCTATTTACTAACTCACATAATCATAGGAGGATCAGCGGAACCCCGGTGATTAGACATACGTATGTTGAATCAGTGGTTATGAGTTCGAATTCGTATGGACGCGGATTTGTAAAATTGGCCTGATCTCCTATACTAAAATGCAGAAGATGTCTTAAGAAGAAAGAGCATCACCCTCGAGTGCCGATTGGTCAGTAAAACCGTGGAGATAACACCATACGCCATATACGTCACAGGGACTGTAACGATTGTCTTAACTTACTTTACTTACTATTATAGAGACCCGTCCCAGGTATTGTAACAACAGTCTTTACTTACTTTACTTACTATTATAGGGTCGACTTCTCAATATTGCAATTCTGAATGTAGTCTGTTCACGGTTTTCAAATCAGGGCATTTGAATTCCAGCACCGGTGATGTTATTTACGCAGATTTAATGCTAAACTCGATTTGTCGCCCCTGGGAATTACTAACTCTTCTGTGGTATTTTTAACAGTTGCAGATTTCCCGAAACGTAACAACTCTTCTTTATATTTGTAGGGAATTCAATAAAGTTAGGAAGCCAGCTGAAAGAATGTTATTCCGATTAATTTTCCATGAGAGTTTTTAGATTTCCACATACGAACATGACAGGGTGAAAGGTACACAGCTGAGCGGCGGCAAAAATACTCTTCCTTTGGCAGTGATTAAATATTTTTATCACCAGATTAAACTAATACAAAATGAAATATGTCTCCGAATGCAAACCTGAATTTTGTAGATGTGGTTCTGAATGTAAACCATATTTTATGTTATATTTGTAAATGTTATCTTATAAATAATATTTGGAATTATATATTAGTAATTTCGTTTGTGTATAGTGCTGGCGTTTTTTTTTTTTTTACATCAATCACAAGTTAAGTGAAAATATGTCTCCCAATGTAAATCTGCTTTTATAAAATGTTATTGGGAGAATATAGCGGTGGTTACCCTTTGACTTCCGCCTGTTTGTGTATGGTTGACTCCACTAGCCCTTGTATAAAGAGATAAAGTGTCTTGGAAGTTATAAAAAAGATTGCGAGTTATATAGAACCAGTTTTAACATACGGCTGAGAATCCTGGAGTGAGAAATCCCACGGGATGCACTATAAGAAAATTATCATAAACTTACGTTGCTTAGACAACATCCAGCTAAAAACATTGATACATTTTACGAGATGTGTGTTCCCCCTCATGTCCACCGCAACTCTTGATAATATAAGTGAAGTAAAGGCTCATTTTTCGCACCATGGGGCATTTTCGGTATTGTATTCCAGATCGGGATCCGAACCCGTTGCTTCAGGGCTGACAGGCAAGCGTGTGTGTCACTGCGTTACAGAGACTCATGAGATGACGAAGTAAAGAAAAGAGAAAGGATCCATGTTCAAACTATAAAAGGTATATAGTGCCAGCATCATATTGTAGCTCGACCAGTACTCGACAATGTATGAAGCTGTCGATATCATGATGGCAGCCGTTTATTTATCAGGTAACAAATTGGTACTTACTTTGGGCTGGGTCAATCTGGAAGCCCAGCCTAGTGGGGGGGGGGGGGGGGGGGGGGTACCATCCGGTCCTCGATTGGAATTCGAACATCGTCAGACAATCGCGTTATCCACAGTGTTACAGGAAGCTCTAGGATAGTAAATAAAATGTAAAATGCTTTTCTACACACTTCACGGCGTGTGGGTATATACAGTGTTTCCCCAAAAATAAGACCTACCCCTATAATAATCCATAGCACGATGTTTTAAGATGCTTTTAATATATGACATACCCTCAAACTAAGCTCTAGTTAAGATTGTCAGCTAGAATGAGAGATTTAATGCAGAATGGCCAGTCAGGGTAAATAAACCAGTGGTGTGCACTTGATAAAGAACGGATGTGGTTCATAAGTCTCACTCATTACTCGTGTGAAATAAAGTTACAAATGCACTATGAGCAGGCCACGTGGACAATATATGCTCATTAAAGGAAAGTTTTATTTCTGGACATGAGAGACTGGGATGAATGGTTCTTCAGGAAATGGAGGCGCAATGAAATTCAGGCCGGAATTGAGGATTTGGAGAGTTATGACATGTTCTAGAAGAAGATGACAGTGACTGTATTTTCATAAATGTAGAATTGCAAAGAACCTCAATGGCTCGGAACGCTGAAGAAGAAGAAGAAGAATTGTGTACTCGAATAAATGTAGACGTTGAATCTGGAAAAAATAAATATATATAAGACATCCCAGAAATAAGCCCTAGTGCAATTATAAAGCTAAAATTAATATAAGACTTGGTCTTATTTTCGAGGAAATACGGTAGTTCTACCCAATATCATCATCATCACCTTCAAGTGCCTTGCCAGCTGGCGTAGGCGTTCATGGCTCTCCACAGATCTCGATCTTTGGTGTGCTGGATCAACTCTGCCGATGATATTCCTCCATTCCACCGTCTCAATCCGTCCATCATAATTTCTCTTTGTCTGCCTCTACCTCTCTTCCCATCGATCTTTGCAGTTATCACAATGTTCTCCAATGCCTCTCTTCTCATCACATGACCAAAGAAAGCTGTTTGTCTCGTTCTTATTGTTGTGTATAATGTTCTCGTTTCATAAGCCTCTTTCAGACAATCGCTGTTAGTTACTCTGGCAGTCCAAGGAATTCGCAACATTCGTCTCTAAAACCCAATATGCTATATATAAATCCGTACACAATGGGTGATGACGTCAATATCACGTAAGCCGACTTGACTTCCGGGCCATTTCTTGGTACCCATTGTAGGCTGGGTCAAACAAGGAGCTAGGGTCAACTACATTTTAAAACATCCGTCACAATGTGAAATCAAACACATGGCCACAGGATCGACAGGCAAGCGTGCCAACCACCACACTCTCACAACTCCCGAGTTGATGGAGCACTTCGTCCCGCCACCCAAGGGAGTGGAAATAAGCATAAATGACTAGCAAGAGCTGGTCGCCCAGGAACAAGGTGCCCTGGTAATGGTGCCATTATGATGTGCCAGTTTAGTGCCGGGTTGCAGGAGGTCTGATGTTTTCACGATCAGCAGGTCACAGTCGGAGCAGTGGGTCACGTCAAAGGTTATAGTTTATGGACACATCTTAACAATGTTACGTGAAAATATTGTACACAAGGAGTTATAACATGATGTTATTTATTGGTACTTCTTTTGACATTAGGAGTTCATATTTCTTAATATTGATTCCCTATGGCTTACTGGAAATATTATTTTTCGGTTCTCATACTCATTATACTAATGGCTTCGTTGTGGAGCTACCTTTTTATATCTAAAATGCTGTTAATATCTACTTTTAACACTTCTTTGATAACACGCGATGTCTGGGCCAGATGGATGTAACAAATAACTTCCCCTGTGGATAGCGCACTTGTCTGTCGGTGTTCGAATTCCCATCAAGGACTGGATAGTTTTGCCCCTCCCACTCCCAGACTTGACTGGACTAAAGAAGCAGCAGGGGCAGAACGGTTTACAGTGACCCCTGAAGAGTTTCAAGGAGTTAAAGTAACACCACGTTGGTGTAACGATTATGACGTTACGTTACGTTACAATGATAAGAGTTCAATGCCGATTGTCGACGTTTGCAAGAAGTATCAGCTAGCAGTCGAGTTGTGGACAGCTAGGGGTCGAGTTGTAGACAGCTAGGGGTCGAGTTGTGGACAACTAGTAGTCGAGTTGTGGACAGCTTTAAATCAAGTTGTGAAATGTAGTAGTCAAGCTGTGGGCATCTAGGAGTCGAGCTGTCGCTACACGCCACTGGATTTACTGGAGAAGGAAACATGAACACATATCGATGTGCCTGAAGTGCTGAACTGACTGAACTGAATTGAACCTCATTAAGTATTTTAATCTCTTCCCATAAATGACACTAGGGTAATTTTAGCACAGTGCAGGAAATGCATTATGCCGGCCAGGATCGTGTGCATACCAGATTAACCATGAAAACAATATTCTTCTGTGAGTTGGTTTTCTAATGTGTAAATCTGGCCTATGCAGCGGAAAATCGGCCTACGCGCGTCAGTTTCCAGCTGCTGATAGATTTTTACCTGTTATGTTTTTAATATCATATCAACCGTCTTTACTTCCCAAGTCAATTCCTGGTCAGATTTAGGCCGGGTGTACCTGGTAGCCCAGGTCCATTTTAAAACGATGTCCAATCCGTGACCTTCGGGTCGGCATGCAAGTGTGCTAGCCATTGCTCTAGTGATTGATCGGTCTCATGTATACATGAGTTAATTAGCAATCATCAAACTGGGTTCAATGCGTCCATCCGGCTGGCATGCATTCAAATGTTTGCACTAGCCAGAGGATCAACATTTCATGACATAATGTTAAATTTTACGGTTATATGAACGTTAACTTGTAATTAGAATATTTCTTAAAGTTCAATAACTGTAGTTAAGAAAAATTGTTGCATAAACTGTCAAGCCGAGGAAATGTCTTGTGTATGTACCTGTGCGGTACATTTATATAACAGTTGATGCTTAGCAGACGAGAAGGCAGGCAATAATAAGACGCGAATTGCAAGGCATATGTAAACCGACAGGTAACCTGGCAACTCGGGCTGCAGTGATGGAGTAGAAGCATTCCAGCTGCGTCAGTTAATGGCTGATTTCTTTGCATTATATTAGCATTTCTTGCTGCTGCCAAGTGCAGCGGGCTCTATGTGCACTCACCAGCATAGATTGAGACACGGGATATGTATAGAGAAAGGAAAAGGTCTTTTTTAGCCTTACCAACGGTTATCGGTTAATTCTGTATGTATATGTGACAAACTCGCCTGCCTTCTAACTCCATTCAAAAAAAGCAATGCAATCTCAGGATACTTTAACAATAATCATCACTGTGTACCCTAAAGAATGGCGTAGGTGTCAATGTTTTTCCACAGAACTCCGTCCCCGATGTGCTGGATTCATTATATTTATGTTTTACGAGTTTACTAATGTGTTTTTGTGTTATTAAATGCGAGTGCCAACAAACTACTGCCCCCTTAACTTATTATATGTAACTATACAGTATTGAATGAAAAGGTGATGTTAATTCCATGCTATTGTTGTAGATTTCAAAGCCGGGAAATTTATGGCCTCGCAGCTCAAATACCTTGTTGAAATACTCAGAAATAACGGCTGCCTCTTTACAAATGTTGCATTATGCTTTGTGAAATTTTTACAAAATAGTTTGAAGTGTAAATGATCATCGTCGTTGCATTCACCTACCTCCACGAGTGCTCCAGCATTCACGCATCTCTCGTAGCTTTTTGTTATAGTCCATGGCTTGTGGCGTTGGTGATCATATCTTTCCACAGCCTTTAGTCTCACGTGCCGCCAATCATTTCTGATTCCAATGTTTCTCCATGCCATGATGGCACACTGTCCAGCATCGTCTTTCTTGGTATTCTTTCCTGTTGTGACGACACACGCCAGACACCCGGAATCATGACCTGGGTTGCCCCCCCCCCCCCCCCCCCCCCAAGGGAATGCCGAGAATGTAAATGACCGAAACATTTCGGGAAGAGAGACCACTTCTGGCCATCGGAATCATTCCTGTCGTGCTCTGTATCTCATGACATGACCAAAGAAGTGGAGAGTCTTCTAGATTATACATGAGATGGTAAAACATGTGAACGAAGGCTAGTCCAAGCTAGCATATTTCTCTTCTTCGCTCCTCTTTCCAAGGCAGCGCGTCACATCTTGTTTGCATACGAGAGAAAGACTAGCATGCACATGGGTGTGTATTAGAAATATTAAATGGCAAGACAAGATCCCGGACACTGAAGTCCAAGAAAGAGCGTCCATGACTAGTATCCACACTCTACTATTGAAGAATAAGATTCGTTGGAGCTGGATACTTGACTCGCATGCCAGATCACAGGCTCTCTAAACGAATTTTTTTTTTTTACGGCGAGCTGCGTTGTAGTAAACGCTCCCAAAGCGGTAAGAGGAAACGCTTTAAAGACAATCTGAAGATCTCACTAAAAGCGTTTGGAATTCATCACGACACTTGGGAACCTTTTGTTGAAGACCGAAATCCATGGCGCACATCATTATGCAAGGGTGCAGTCACTTGTGAAGCAAACATTACTGCAAGAGTGAAAAAAAGCTGGACAGAAAAACTACTGCAGGAGATTCTTCTCCTGGAACGTAAAGCAATCTTCGCCCACATTGTCAAAGAGCATTTCGAGCCAAAATAGTCCTTACCAGCCATCTTAGAACTCACTGCTCTATACGTTAAACCTCACTGGATGAAATAAATGGTCATCATCATTCTTGATGGACAAACAACATTAGAAACACACTTGATAGAAATGGTTTTTCATTGTACTGGTAGGCTAAATAATTGCTATATGCTTACAGGATTTGGAATTGTACGCCATCTCCCGAGACTACTAGATAAATGATTAAGATACCCCTTGTTTTATGTGGTCACATACATTCATTTATACTTAAACATATATGTATTAGACTTGATTTTATCGATATTGGCAACGATTTATGTAACCGAAATGTCAGATATCTTTGCCGTGATGTACATTATTTATTATTACTTTTCTACAACCACACTATATAATGAATATTTATATTCAAACTATATTTCCATGCATTGACAAATGAAATTAATTATTTACTATGTCTATGATTTCTATTCCCCTAGCCTGGAAAGGTATCGTATGTGTTTGTGCTTGTTGATTCTCCAAGGCATCCGAACATTACTTTTTGTTTCATTTAATAATGTCATATCCTGTTACAGTGGGGATCTTACTTATTCATCTTGTAGAGATGGAATTTACATTTTATCATCCCATCACCGCTGGCAACCTTTATTTTCCAAGGCATTGCTTGGTATCAGTTTAAGATTGGGTC
>JACEFZ010017238.1:115000-198555 GCA_014155875.1 Cepaea nemoralis
TCTTTCATATTCTTGTTTAACGGTTTCCGTCCTAGTCAGGTGATCACTTAGAATAGAACTATCTAAGCAATTGTTAATTTACAATAACAGATTAACAAAGAAATAGAATAGAGTATCGCACTGGACGGGAGACCAAGAATTAAAGTCATAGATTGGGTAGCGCTGGTTTAATTGACAAAGCGCGGACGGAAAATGAGTTAACGTCACGAAGTATATGGAAGGGGTTATTGTATCAAGTGCGATTTGGCCTATGATTGTTACTGCGCAGTTACACCATTGTTGTTAGTATCAAATTACAATCACAGCTGATTCGATCAATGTATAACCCCAATCGATGGTTGTAAGGACACTCTGAAGGCAACGTCACCACTCAGGCAATTTGTTATCTATTTTCAGCAACATTAAGTTTTCTCAACCTAGAATTTTCGTTTTGAATTTTCTATTCTTCGTTTTCCCGTAACTGATCCCTGATGTACGTCTTGTTTTTGCATGCAATTCGAGATGAATGACATGTCGACAGTAAAATAGCTGAGGTTGTTTCATTACTGACACCGAATGTAGGTATTTGAACACTGACACAAACATGGGTTGTGTGTTCTTGAAAGCAGTTGCGTAGAATTATTCTAACAAATAAATAGACTGAAAATATTAACCTAAAATGTGTAACAACTTTGTATTATGCGGTAGAGCTGGTAAAGTGGGTGTCTAGCACCTTTCCCTGCTGATCCGATTATCACTTGTGTGTATCATTAATGTACGAAATTTTTATAACTGACCTGTGCCCTCGGCCCTGTACAACCTAAGATTAGTACCCAGAATTTCTTTATGGAGTAAAGACGATCGGCGTTGTATTAACCACATTGAGCCAGTGCCGAATAGCTTATAACACTATGGGGCTAGCACTATGTCCCCACTATACCTCAAACTGTGGTGAAGGGTTAAAGAAACAAGTTAATTGCATATCCTTTACAGGACGTAGCAGTCACCTCCAGCATTGTTTGGCTGTTTGTGATTTCTTGGCAAGTTTACATTCAGTAGTTTGCCGTTGCTTTCTGAACGACAGGCACTCATACGAATTTCATAAAAATCCAACACATTGGTCTGCTGCCAAATCGCCTGAAGCTATGTTTTGAACGCGGTATGCGGGATTACGAACTGCGTTCGTAAATGGTGCTTGACTCTTTTTAACTTTGCAGTGCGTCAGTCTGCATATAACATATGTTCACATGATATTCCTTCTAATAAATGTTCCCACTCCCCCGAAAAACGCTTCCCCATACCACCGGCAAGATTCTTAACCCACAAGTAAACCCATTTCATTGGACGTGTATTATTTTTAAATAACCACCCTTGAAAATGCGTTTTTGTTTTCAGGAGAGATTTTCAAATATTAATGTATTGAGATTGCACATGCTCCCGTCCAGGCGAGAGCGAACAGAATAACACAACGCTCAATGATTCCGAGAATGCAAACTTGCCACAGAAATATATCTGTAACACTAGTAAGGCGTAAATGTGGAAAATAATCTTAGATTTCTTAACCTCCATTCATGCAATTTCTAAGAAACTCCCGAAAATATCTTAATATTCTATTCCCACCCAGTGTTCATTTTTCTTCCAAGTATTTGAAATTATCGTTAATGTTGCAGCTTGGAATACTTTTATTTCAGTATCATTAAAATTATATATCATTATATAACAGGAAACACTAAATATGATTTGTGTACATTGAGTAATGACAAGGAAATACAAAACAAATTCAACATTGAAATACAGAACAGATTTGATATATTATCTGATCTAGAGATATTATTCCAGGATGTGGATGATCAATGGGAAATGTTGAAGAATTCAATCAGTTTGGCTGCAGAAACAACTAATCCAAAATTAAAGAAGGTGGGTCGTAAGAAATGGATGACAGAAGAAATGTTACACCTAATGGAAACAAGAAGACTCAACAAAAATAATTCTGCCAAATGTGAAGAAATTCACAGATAAGTCAGAATATTATGTAAGGAGGCCAAAGAAGCATGGCTTGAGGAAAAGTGCTTAGACATTGAAAAACAACACAATAGTCAAAATACCAAATTAGTGCACAAAAGAATTCAGGAATTTACTAATAAAAGAACAAGTACATCAACAGGCTGTCTAAAAACTAAAGATGGCAAAATCATAATAGAAAAAGATCAGATTCTACATGTATGGACAGATTATGTGAAAAACCTATATAATGATAACAGAGAGGAACAGTGTGATATTAAATAATGAAGGGCCGCCAATTTTGAAGATGGAGGTTCGAAATGTTTATTGTAATGTTGTATTATAATGTTGATTAAAGCTTTAGAAAAAATTGGACTAGATCAAGTCACCAGACTGCTGAACACATTATATGATACTGGAGATATACCTTCTGAATTATGTAACTCTGTATGTATTGCAATCCCAAAGAAATCAGGAGCCTTGGAATGTGATCAACATAGAACAATTAGTATAATGAGTCACATCACGAAGATTTTGCTACGAATTATCATGCAAAGAGTGAGGAAGAAAATACAACCTGAAATAGGGGAAGAACAATGTGGTTTTGTAGAAGGAAAGGGTACAGTAAATGATGTGTATATGCTGCGAACAGTTATTGAACGTGCTATAGAAGTAAACAAGGATATACATCTTTGCTTTATTGACTATACAAAGGCTTTTGATAGAGTTAGACATGTCAACATGGTGGATATGCTTGCAGATCTACAAATTGATGGGAAAGACAGACTTATAAAAAAACATATTAGAAACAACAAGCTGCCATAAGGATTGATAATGAAGTGGGACAACCTTTTAAAAGAGAGGTGTTAGGCAGGGATGTGTAATGTCTTTAGATCTTTTTTCCCTATACAGTGAAAATATTTTCAGGAATGTAGAAGATATAAATGGAATCAGCATAGGAGGACGAAACATCAATAACATGAGATATGCAGATGATACAGTATTGATTGCAGACAATGCACAAGATCTACAACAATTAGTAGACGCAGTTGTGGTACAGCAGTGAGCAGCTGGGGTTGGAATTAAATTGTAAGAAGACACAGGTTATGGTCGTCACTAGGAAGAACGAAGTACCACAATGTAATATACAAGTAAATGGGAATATTCTTCAACAAGTGAATCTGTACAATTATCTCGGAAGCAGTCATAACATCTGATGGAAGATGCCTTGAAGAGATTAGAACAAGAATCGCCATGGCGAAAGTAGCCTTTAGCAAGATGAAAAACATTCTGACCAATAAAAAGATGTCAATTGAAACGAGAAAAAGAGTGTTGAGGGGATACATAGAGCATGTTCTTTTGTATGGATGTGAAACTTGGACAATGTGCAGTCAAGCTGAAAAACATCTGATGGCTGCAGAAATGTGGTTTCTGAGGAAAATGCAAAGAATACCATGGACTGACAGAAAAACCAATGACCAAGTACTACAGGAGACAAATGAAAATCGTACATTGATTAGAGAAATTAGACGTAGACAGTCAAAATTTTTTGGACATGTTATGAGAAGAAATGGATTGGAGAACTTAGTGACAACTGGCAAGATCGAAGGGAACAGACCAAGAGGAAGACCGAGAGGAAAATACCTGGATGGCTTGGCCACATGGCATGGACGAGACAACAACAACAACAACAACAAAACTTTATTTTGAAAGGGTTAAGAATTGGGCACGCAGACCCGTCTAACATTCTGCCCTTTTATCACTCTCCTTCATACATTATACCATTCACACAAGAACACTGAGCTGATCCACGACGCTGGTGATCGAGTGAAATGGCGAGTCATGACCCCCTACGCTTTCCGGCACATGATTGATTGATTGATCATTAAAGCATGCGCGTATATGCACGCGGGTCCGCATACACACGCGCGCGCATATACATACACAAGCTAAAAATGTGCTCATGCTACAACGGTTAACTTACACGAAATCAGTTTATACTTGTGGATATTATGTGTGTGCAAAAATAATCTTTACTCGTTGCTGAAATAATCACCGAATATAGAATCTGGCGAGTGGGTTTCCTCGTTTTGTTTACTTACTGCTTGGCTTTTTGTGTGCTTCTTTCTAACCATTGCATCATCCACATTCACCGCCACTGGCCATCATTATCGCGATGGTAATGATCACCATCATCATCACCATTTCTTTCTTGTTCTTCATGTTTGATGTTCTTGTTCTTATTGTTGTTATTGTTATTGCTTCTTTTCTTCCTCTTCATCTCCTTGTTGTTGTTGATTTTCACCTTTATCTTCCCCTTCTTCCTTTTTATACTTTCTCCTTTTCGTATCAATCTTCTTCTACTTATTCCTCTTATGTTTTCTTTTTCTCCTGCCCCTTCCTCTTTCTCTTTCTCCATAGACGCATCATCCTTCTTTGTCTTCTTCGTCCCCCCTCCCCTCCCGTATCAATCTTCTTCTTCTTATTCCTTTTATTTTTTCTTCTTCTTCTACCACTTTCTCTTTCTCCTTCTCCATCGACGCCTCGCCCTTCTTTGTCTTCTTCGTCCCCCCCCCCTCCCCCTCCTCTTCTTCTTCTTCGTCGTTCTCGCTTTCTTTGTCGATGTCGTCTTCTTTTGCTTCAATTTCTTCTCCTTGTCATCTACCTTCGTTTCTTGCCTTCCCATTTTCACCCGCTAAATTTACTATATGTAACCCTCAGAGACATGCCATATCTGTGTGCTGAAGCTAAAAATATCATACAGCGAACAATAAATCGGTTAGGACGAAGATAATTAAGTCTGTGTTTTCTTCGCTAGCATGGGTGTCTGGAAAAGGATTTTAAAACATCGATATAATGTATGGCTGCGTCTAACAGAGCAAACATGCTCAGGTGTATGTGAAAATAAAGTCAAGTACCATGTACTGAACCCATGAGACGTATTTGACATATGGTTCTAGTCGCATATATTATAGAACATACCGCGCTAGGTGGATGCTATAGTGTAAGGATAATGTCGGCCGCCTTTCCTCCCTAGAACAACTGCTGGTATCAATTTTAGTCAGAGTCAACCTAGACATCCAGAAACATTAAAACAAGATTTACGCTTCGATTGGGATTCGAACGCATGTCCATCGGGCAGGGAAATAAATGTGCTATCTACTAGGCTAACGCGACTGTACATCCCAGGTATAGCATGCATTAATTATCTCACAGAAGCTGTATTAAGAAATACATATTGGAGAGAGTATCTGTTAGAAAGCTTCTTCTTCTTCTTTCGCTCGCCTGAAATATGTTTATAATTGCAATGTTGTCTCTTGTATGAATCTAACAGTCTTTTTTAGTTCACTCAGCGGGCCATAAAGTTTATCTTCCACTGTTGTCTCTCTAGGCCAGAAGGTTGGCCTGGATATGTTTGTTAGAAAGCTCATACACTAGACTAAATATGACAAAAATAGCTACAGTAAGAAAATAAAAAGACAGCATCAAGCACTGGGTTATAGAGACCATTAAAAGGAAGCAAATAGCAAACTAATTTCAAATTGAGACAGAAGAAATACGGCATAGAGTTCACATGTATAACAAGGGGAGACAAGACAGCGACAGATGTGTGTTTTTGTTTTCGCTCGTTATGAACTCAAGCGTAGCCCATTCACGTGCGACTACATCTAGTCCACTGAATAGAGATGTGCACGTGGATTAGCTTTCATTATTACCAGTGCCCCTCGCCATCAGGTGAACCTACTCCGACTTCAGAGTTGCTTGTAATTTACGTTCCCTAGTCAAGGATAAGACGTCAACATTTAATTCCAACTGAGCGGTGTAGGGTTTAATCCACATTGGCATGCCGTACATTTAAAGAACGAACGCTTGTATCCATTCGGCAATGCTGGCATTATTGAATGGGGTTGAAAACAATCTTCTTGACGGTCAGATAGAGCATTCATCATCATCATCAAGTGCCCTGCCATTTGGCGTGGGCGTTTATGTCTCTCCAGAGATCTCGGTCTTTGGTATTCTGGATAAACTCTGTCTGATCACGATAATCTTCCATGAAATCCTCTTAGTCAATCCAGCATCATTTCTCTTGGTCGGTCTCTGCCTCTCTTCCCCTGTGTTCTTTCCACTTGTTACGATGATTTCCAGTAACTCTCTCTTCATCACCTGACCAACGGAAGCTGTTTGTCTCTTTCTTATTGTTATATTTAATGGTCAAATTTCATTAGCCTCTTTCGGGCAATCGTCGTTAGTTACGATGGCATTCCAAGAAATTCGCAACAATTATCACAGGAACTACATCTCTGTTGCTTCCAAGTTCTTCCTAATGTGTTAATCTACATTCCAATATTCACTGCATTGCATATGTATAATCTGTTTACAATAAATTACCTAAGACATTATCCATTCGGCAACACTGACTTTACTGAATGGGGTTACATCCATCTTATTCCACAATCATATGGAACAATGCAATCTGTTTACAATGAAATGACTGAAGTACTGACAGGAAACAACCTGGCAGGTCAAGCTGTTATGATGCAGGCCTCTAATTCTGTAAACCTGTGCTCTAATCTTTATAAAGGTAATGCACGTTTACCTACAAGAGAAATACAACAGGCACACACAGTGCTCTTCCCAGCGCATAGCGGCTGCTTAAACATGCAGTCATTAATTATCGTCCCTTCTAAGCTGCCCATAGAAACACCAGTAGTGGTACTTATGCCTTTATATTAGTTTCCTTTTATATTACAAGATTTCTTCCTGGCCGTCGGGCTTAATGCTCTTACGCTCCAACTTCCATTGAATTGACGGTGGATTAACACCAGTTTCCTACACTGATAACTTGGACTCTAATATAGATCTCTCGTTCAGAAAGCAATGACAAACTCAAATTAGTTGCATATCCTTTACGGACGTAGCAGTCAACTCCAGCATATTTTGTCTGTTCGTGATTCATGGGCAAGTTTTACGTTCAGTAGTTTACCATTGCTTTCTGAAGACCGGCACCCATACCATTTCATAAAACAACCAAAGCAGTTGTGTTTCGAACGCGGTATGCGGGATTACTAACTGTGTCCGTAACCTCTTTGCCAAGAACTGAACGTCAAATTGCCTTGACAATAAATCAACCTAGGGTTGGGGTTGTTCGCAACGTTCTGCGAAAGACATGCAACATGTATTGTTCACACCAGAAGCGGTGGACAACAAGGAGAGCGCGCACTGACTTCACACTGTATCCTCCCTGTACCCATTCATTTCTAGTTGCCAGATCGTGGTTTGTTATTCCAATCCCATACAAAGCCACGATAGAATCACCCTCGTAAAATGGATACAGAGATTTTTTTCTGGAAGGAACGTTGAATAGGAAGATTTCTTGACACTCCCATGTCAGACTCAGTTGACCTAGTTGGAGATAGTGTATGTGAGGTCAGTACGTTAACATCCCTGTTCTAATACAGTATAATATACGAGTGTATATGAACCCGGTTTTTTAACGCCAATTTTCTAATACAATATAGTATACGGCATTAAACATGATGCTATTTGTACTTTCAAGGTTACAATACGTTCTTTGCCCTTGTCAACAGTGATTGATGAGAGTGTGGGAAATGTACTTCTGTTAATCGAGTTTAGTGAAACTAGCACTCCACAGCCGGCCGCCTACAGAAATACACTATCCACTTAACTATAGTGAAAGTACACCGAAATAAAATTCATCTCAGTTGATATGACGACTCAATGGGAGAAAGCCAAAGATGAACAAGGTTCATTGGCCCCGTCTTTAAGATTTCAATGACTAACATAAGTCATACACTTGAAGTGGGAATATCAGCAAGGGTGAGACACATATCCAGCAAATACCACATTTCTCAGTAGAATGTTGCTGTCACATGTTCAGAGAAATTAAAATACGCGCTTTATGAAATATAGGGAAGTAAATGTGTCATAACGCAATCATTACTCCCTTTAATTAATTTTAGGAAACATGGTGTAATTTAAGTCGATGTGCGGAGCTTAGTGGTGTTGAACGCAGTTTTACAATCTCGACATACCGGGTCCGAAGTCTGATGTTTGCGCAAATCTCTTTGCGTTGATTTTTACAATGGTATGCACATCAAACAAAGTTAGATGCATATTCTTTATAGGAAGTCGCAGTCAACCCTAGCATTTTTTGGCTGTATGTTATTTCTTGGCATGTTTACTTTCAATAATTTGCCATTGCTTTTTGAACGACCGGCACACATATAATTGTATGAAAACCAACCCAAGGCGGTTTGCTGTCAAATCTCCTGCAGCTGTGTTTCGAACGATGTATGCGGTATTACGAATTGCGTCAGTAACTCCTTCGTCACATAACATCGGCAGTTCAGAAAGCAATGACAAACACTAGAAAATCGCAAACATCAAATAAATATTGTGATTAATTGTCACTTCCTATAAAAGATAAGCAAATAACTTGGTTTGGTGTAATTCAACTCAAGTAATAACACTACAAAATTAAACGATCATCATCAAATGCCCTGCCGACCGGCGTGGGAATTCATATATATTTCCACAAATTGCGATCTCCGATGGCATGGATCATTTCATCTTTTAACTCCCTTCGATGCCATGACACAAGACTGTCAATAATTTGCTCTCGCTGTCTTCCTCTATCTCTCTGTCCAGAAATCTGCCCAGTTGTCACATGTTCCAGTTTTTGTTTTTCTTAATCTGGCCCCCGAAAAATAATGACTGCTTCTTTCTGATAAATGTGTGTGATAAAATACTTTTGTGACATTGCCTCAGTCAAAATGTCCAGATGGCTCAGTCTGGCTGCCCAGGAAGTTTTCCGCGTGCATCTATTCTATGAATATGTTGCTTAAAGTTGGATTAAATAATTATGACGAATTCAGTTGACTAGTTGTATGTTCACACTCATGTTACGTATGAATCTGATTAGTTTTCTACCTCCATCGTCAACAATCATTATAATCATCACCATGTTATTTGGTGTATGCTGTTATATTTCAACACATATTTTGATCCATGGTATTCTAGATCATTTATATTGGTGACATTCCTCCTTAGACCATACAACAGCATATCTGTCGGACTGGCTCAGCGTCTACTACCGTTATTCTTTCCCGTCGTCACGATGTTTCCAAAGACGCTTCTCTCATTATTTGATCAAAAACTATTGTTTATCTCATTCTTATAGCTGTGCGTAATGTTCTACTTTCATTATAGTTTTCTAGGGAATCATTATTAGTTAATCTGGCAACATTAGCAACGTTCATGATATTTTAACATTCATATCCCCGTGACCATAAGCCCTTCTTCATTTATTCATTAACATTGTTACACTTGGGACATTCCCATTCGTGTTCTGTCATAATCTGCAACAGCCAGCGAAGTGTTCCAATATTTATGGTACCAGTCGCAGTCCGACCTTACCTCGCATTCCTGTGTGTCGGTCAGATCTTCTGGTAACTTCCTGCAGAGTCATTATCTCCAAGCCGTGATGATTTAACCGTTTTCTGCACAATACAAACGATTTCATTAGGTCCCGACCACATCTGCCTTATACACCAGCATCCAACCAATTGATGCAGACCCAGCCAATATGTCCATTTGCCCGTTTCCCAACACACCAGCTTTTTGCGGGGAAAAATTCAGTGGATGCTCAAAATATTTTGTTTGTTGAATTGAAGCACGTCACTAAGCCCGACGAATTCATGTCTTTGTTACTATAATTAGATACATTGTCATACAGTAGAACACGTTCGATACATTTCAGTAGTCTCTGTCTGTCTGTCTGTGTGTGTGTGTCTGTCTGTCTGTCTGTCTGTCTGTCTGTCTGTCTGTCTGTCTGTCTGTCTGTCTGTCTTTCTACCTGTCTGTCTGTCCGTCCGTCCGTTCGTCTATCTATCTATCTATCTATCTATCTATCTATCTATCTATCTATCTATCTATCTATCTATCTATCTATCTATCTATCTATCTATCTATCTATCTATCTATCTACCTATCTATCTATCTGTCCGTCCGTCCGTCCGTCCGTCTGTCTGTCTGTCTGTCTGTCTGTCTGTCTGTCTGTCTGTCTGTCTGTCTGTCTGTCTGTCTGTCTGTCTGTCACTGACATTACATGGAAGTGGCTTATTACATACTAAATATCTCATTTTCTGAAATTGAGGTTCTGCTTGGCTTGCTGTTTATATCCTGCAATTATGTTGTTTATTCCTGGATAATTGTTAGATATTTCATTTCAATTCTAATATGTTCAAACAGTCTTCACCTTGCTAGCGTGTAGTATCTGTAGCGTAGTGTAGGTCGTCCTATGTCTCAGCTGACGACTCTATGAGTGTTGGGGATATGTTTATTACATATTTATTCCATTTACTCCTCTAATTCATACTATTTTCCACCCTTATTTTCTCACCTGTTTTTCTGTTATGCTGCAGTTTATCAATATGGTTTATGAGATAGATTGCACGAAATCCCTCTTATTCTATTACCACAAGATGCGTGTCACATTCTTCTTCTTCTTCTTCTTCTTCTTCTTCTTCTGCTGAGTTCGTCCGAATTGTTGTTTAAGACGTAATTGCCCTGTGCCTGTTTACAGCATGGCTCCGATATTTCCACATCTTGGCCGACACATTCGAGTTCTTCAGGCATTTGTTGACTAAGTTAACCTTCCTGGTGTCATTCAGATATCAAGCAAATGATATCAATCAATAAGTAAATTAAAAGAGGGGTGGCCAAACAAGAACACTACGCAGGAAGCCAAAGAAGATTGATAAACCAACACAGAACTGGTGTCGTTAGCCGCTACACGCTGCGGGATTTGCTGAGGAGGGGATCCGAGCACTTACGGACTGAATGGTTCGATGTGCAATGAGGATGATCTGTCGACTAACTAACTAACTAACTATTCAGATATCGTCAATCGCTAGTTGAGATTGATTGCAACGTCTCGCAAACGACGTGCACCACTGTTTTAAACGCAGAAGTCATCTGGTCCAAACATTTTGTTTTCTTCACATGTTTAATAGCACCACTGACCTTTTCATTTAGTACAAGTGTCGTTGCTTATTTTAGTTATGCTCTTTATCCATCTTTAACTCTTTTATGTATTCACTCCACCTCTTTATCAAAGCATCTTCTCCCATGAACATCTTCTCTATCCACCGTCAAACACCGTGAACACATCTAATCTTGGATCACCGCGGGCGCCCTTCAGCTAGTTTTCCAATTATAAATTACCTGCAGATTACTAAAACATGCTCAGAACTACGAGACGTGGAGCGCAACTACAATGTTGTGCACAAACTTGTAGATTACATTTGCAACAAGGCAGATTGTATGGTGTTCATGTTTGTATTTTGTTTTTATTTATTACGAATCAGAAAACCGAATTAAAGAGCTAATAGGTTTCATGTAACACTGGTTAAGGGTGAGGGGAAGATGGTGCATCTAAAAGGGAAAAATACCTTGTACAAGGGAGTCCGAGTGGCTGGCCGAATGGCTAGAACGCCGGATTCTCCTTCGGGAGACCCGGGTTCGAATCTGTCGGGGGCAAAAAGAAAGTCCTAACCTGCACATTTCGCGGCGACTGCACTAGCCAGGCGGCCTTAATTCCTCAGGCTTAAAGACCCCCCTGCCATACACCGCAAGGTACTATATTGGCAGTAAATGACAGTCGCAGTATGACAAGGGTGTCCCTTATGTTAGCGGAGAGGAAGAAGTGCTTTAATTCTCCTGTTATATGGAACATCACTTAACTCGCATCATTTACTATTCAATTTTTGAACTACAATCATCAGCTTCTGTTCGTCTGTTAGGTAATGATTGTAATAAAATAATTACATCGGAATGATTGACATTAAAGGATTGCAACGATAGCATTATCAGTTCCTGCCATTCTATTAACTAGAATATGTATTAAACTTATAGAAATGGAGAAAAAAAACACGAGACAGTGAAATGATAAGAATATCGTGAACAGAGAAGAACTGAAAGGTTGAGGTGTTAAAAACTGCAGGTGTAACACGATCACTCGCCATAACCATAATAAAACTTCAAATGATATTTATTGGACAAATAAAAAGAAACATGTGAAATAAAACAATTAACTGTGTATAAGAAAATAGCAGTTAAACGCAGATAAAGATGTAGGCTATGTGAAAAGTCGTGTGTCGCCATGACACACCGCCACCATAATGGTGGTGCAGATCTTTGTTTTGTATCCATTACGCCTTGTGGCCAAGACATATAGATATTGATCTCTCTGCCTTTCCCTGATTTGTTGCCCCTCAGTGTTGCAAGTTGTCACAAAGTTATCATATTTATTTCCTCTCTTAAGTAGCCCAAAATATTGCGACTGAATAAGTCTTATTTCTCTAATCTAAACTTCCGATTTCTTCAGGCATTTGTTAACCGGATTACCTTCCTTGTGTCATTCAAATATCGTCTTATATATATGTATATCGTCAAATATTGTCTTATATATATTTCGCATATCCTTTACAGAACATCGCTGTCAACACCAGCATTTTACCGTTGTCGTTGATTTCATGACAAGACTACGCTCAGTAGTTTGCCATTGCTTTCTGAGCGGTCTGCTAACTAATCCCGAAGGTTACCAACGCGGCGAGAATCGCTTCCAATTCTCGCGCGCTGAGTCCCGTGCGTGGATAAACGGGATTATAGAGAAAGGCGATTAACACCTAGGCCAGGGAGACCCAGACACACACACATTCATACACACCCAAACACACATTCTCTTTTTAAAATATAAGTTAGTTAGTTAGTCTACTAAATACCTTATTTTTTAAAGTGATTTAAGAAAACACACATTCACACACCACACACACAAACACACACACACACACACACACACACACACACACACACACACACACGCTCACACACACACACATTCTCTTTATGAAAAATACATCTAAATAAAGCTTAGAAATTATAATTATAATACATCCTTGATCTCTATGACACGTGATGTGTAGGGGATTCCCCTTGGATTTTAATCAGTCGCCCTAGGGGTTCCACCTTATTACCCTCAGAAGCTGACCTCGCGATGGGATCGCTTCTATAGAGGACATGGGGTGTCCCAGGGTGAGCTGATATCATCAAGAGCGTGGTTCAGCAAACATCACCAGTGAGATGAACTTAATGTGTTATGTTATTGCGAGAGTGTGAATACACAGGGTGCCCATTGAATCTGTGATTACGGAAATACTAATGTTGTTAACTTGTTATAAATATCCGACTTATTTCTTTCTAATCTAATAATTCTAATCTAATCTCGTAATGCAACAAAAAAAAAACCATTTAAAAAAATGGTTCCTGGTTACTAGTTAGCAAACTCTTATGTTTCATAGAAAGACACTGAAGTAACTAATGAGGGATGGGAAAGTTTAGTTTAGTCTAACTTAACTAAACTTAGTTTAGTCGTTGGATCAACATCACGGCACACGGTTTAAGCTATACGTGCTCCGTTTTCCTCCTATCTCAAACCTGAGTCTGGAGAAACTCAGCTGAATGCACGAACTCCGTTGCATCGGCGAGGATCCTGAAATACTTTGGGTAGATTTTTAACTCGAAATTTTGCCCGGGCAGCGCCGTTAGGCTACTCTTTTTCGATTTCCAACTGCCAAGGGATTTTTTACGTGCGCAACAATACACACGGGCGTCCGATCTCACTACCCAGAAACCAGGGGAAATTTTATTACTGGAAGTCCAGGTGGATTATTTAAATAAATCCCGGACCTCACCGGGGCCTGAACCCGGGACCTCCAGCACTCGAGGCGGACACCATACCTCGAGACCACTCATGTGGGATGGCAAAACTGCTGGTCAGATGATATCTCAGTATAAGCTGTTGAAGCTAATATAAACAAATCATATGTGAGATCCCTTAATCTAAGTACACTATTAAAGGCCCTATTAAAAGTATCATATTCATTGATTTCCGTGGACTGCCAAAGTACCAACACGCTCAATCAGACATATTCTAACTTACATCAGTAGATGTACGAAGAAAAAGAGGATAAATATTCGTTTAACATGCATCACTTGAAGCAGTTGAGAACCGCCAATATTTACCAAGCCTAGCATGGAGTGACCCCAGCAGTTGAGTCTACAAGCTCAGCATGGAGTGACTCCGGTAGTTGAGTCTACAAGCTCAGCATAGAGTGACTCCGGAAGTTGAGTCTACAAGCTCAGCATAGAGTGACTCCGGTAGTTGAGTCTACAAGCTCAGCATAGAGTGACTCCGGTAGTTGAGTCTACAAGCTCAGCATAGAGTGACTCCGGTAGTTGAGTCTACAAGCTCAGCATTGAGTGACTCCTGTAGCTGAGTATATAAGCTCAGCATTAGAGTGACCCCAGTAGTTGAGTGTATACGCTCAGCATTAGAGTGACCCCAGTAGTTGAGTCTACAAGCTCAGCATAGAGTGACTCCGGTAGCTGAGTATATAAGCTCAGCATTAGAGTGACCCCAGTAGTTGAGTGTATAAGCTCAGCATTAGAGTGACCCCAGTAGTTGAGTCTACAAGCTCAGCATAGAGCGACTCCAATAGTTGAGTCAACAAGCTCAGCATAGAGTGACTCCGGTAGTTGAGTCTGCAAGCTCAGCATAGAATGAATCCGGTAGTTGAGTGTTTAAGCTCAGCATAGAGTGACTCGAGTAGACGAGTCTACGAACTCAGCATAGAGTGACTCCTGTAGTTAAGTCTACAAGCCCAGAATACGTTACCTAGATGGTTTATATCTTTTATTTATAAATGATCTGAAGCAATGCGCTTCAAATTCGGAAATGACCCCCACACATGAGTACTTGTAGCAGTTGTTTTTTTGCACGAGTACACTAAGAGTCCATCCAGCTGCAGTCAATAGTGTTACGGATGCCGCTGTTTGATTATGTTTGTTTTCTTTCCATATTAGGCTTATTCTATTAAATATACCCATACCTAAATGTACCTTTCTAGGTTAGATCGTGTCTTGATTGACTGGTGCACTGAAATGAGTGCTGTTATCAACCCGGAAAAGGCGGCTGTGTTATGGTGCTCTCTGGACAACAGGATTGTGAGAGATGATGCCCCAAGCCTCATGATAGATGGCAGAAGCGTCAACAGAGAGAACAAACTGAAGTATCTGGGAATCACATTTGACAGGAGTCTGTCCTTCAAGGATCATGTGGAGACGGTTGTGACAAGATCTCAAAAGGGACTCAATGCACTTAAAACTATGGCTGCAATGGACACAGAGCAGAGAATGCTCTTCACACTATACCAGCACTTGATCCTCTCAGTTATTGATTATGGACTAGGACTGCTCACTGTATCAAAGAGTCAGCTGGTGAAATTAGAGCGCATACATAATGAAGCTATGCGGGTCATTCTGGGATGCACCAGAGTCACTCCAGTAGTGTGTATGCGTTACATCCTTGGTCTGCCTACTGTTGCTGGTAGGCACAAGGTGATGCAAGCGAAGGCATACCTCAGAGTAGCTGCAGACACAGATCACCCGTTGCATGAGGCGCTGGACGTAGTTAAGGGTCAGAGACTGATAAGAGGGAAATCATGGATGGCTCAGGCGGAGGATACGATCAGACAGGTGTGCCCCTTGGAGAACATCAGGCGAGGAGAGGAGTGGGTCAGAGTGCCAGCCGAGCAGTCAGACTTGTGCAGGGTTATAATCACATTGAGCCGGGAGTGCAGGGAGTGGCCAGCAGGGGCCACGGAAGTGGAAATTCAGCAAATAATTCAGGAAAATTCTCGCCCGGGTGATGTGATTATCTACACGGATGGGTCGGTGTTGAGAGGTAGGAGAAGTGCCTGGGGGTTCTTGGCAAAGACTAATGGTCGGCGTTTGGTGCAGGAGAGCCTGGCGTATGATGATACTACATCTAGCTTAAGAATGGAGGTGGAGGCGGTCAGTGCAGCTTTCCGCTGGATAGAGAACACGATACATACACACATTGTGATTGTTACTGACTCAGAAAGCATGCTGAGGATGTGAGAACAGGCAAGCTTCGTGCAGTGTGGCTTGCTTCGTTTCGGAGGTCACGTGTAGCAGGCATCACCTGGATCTTTTCTCCTGGGCATGCCGGTGTGCTGGGGAATGAACAGGCGGACAGATTGGCTGGCTCGGCAAAACTTCGTGGAGTATTGATGTATGACAAAACAGATGTGGTTGCGTCCTTGTGGGAGCACGTGTACACCTCGGAGGAGCAAATGGATCACCATAGTCTGGTAAGAATGAGACAGCGAGGTGTGACGAGGGGATCTGGCCGATGCTCGACGCTCAGAGGAAAGGCGAGACGGACATATAATCAGATTGCTACTGGAACTATTAGTGTTGGAACTCTTCGCTGGCTGCTGAGGATGGGGACGGAGCGCTTATGGGAATGTCCCGAATGCTGTGATGTCGGTTCCTAAATCAGTCAATCAATCAATCAATCGTGTCTATATCTAGTTCCATATTTCCTGATTTGGCGTCATATCGCTTAAACCACTGGGCACATTTCCTGAACACAGAAGTTCTGCACCCATCCTTAAATATTCCCCTTTCACAACGGATCTGCCCGAACATTATATATGGCATGGAGGAATATCATTAGCAGAGTTGATTCAGAAAACCAAAAACTAAGATCTGTGGAGAGTTATGAACGCCCACGCCAGCCGGCATGGCATTTATGATGATGATAAGGATGGTGATGATGATGATGATGATGATGATATTGTGTGGTTTATTTAAATATGTTTTCATTAGCACTGTTCGTTCTTTTCTTTGAAAAGAACATTATAATTTGTTCAGTGTGGTTTAATTTATTTATTACATATTTCCTTCATGTCGTTTTATTATTATTATTATTATTATTATTATTATTATTATTATTATTATTATTATTTGTCCGCACACTGTGAGTTTTACCTTGTCCAAGAACGTTGTAAAGTGTTTACATCTGTATGTTTTTGTTAATTTTTTCCCCATTATCAACACATACCTAATTTTGTTTTCTTCAATTTACGTTGTCACATCTTGCCGCAGTCTGCGTCTCTCTCTCTCTCACTCACTCTCTCTCTCTCTCTCTTTTTCTCTCTCTCTCTCTTTCTCTCTCTCTCTATCTCTGTCTCTCTCTCTCTCAATTTAAACCCGTGAAACGACTTTATGTACACCCTGTAAATTGAGGATGCGCATCTATGATGTGAAAGAAACAGAATCTATGTAATTATTAGATTCCGACATCTCAGATGCAGCTTATGTGATTTGTCTGCACTTCTTTTTTCATGTTCCACACCGCCCCCGCCCCCTTTCCTGCTTGTGCCCATCTACACAAGCATGATACATGTTTATTCTAAAAACAAAAATTAATTTTCCGTTATAATGAAACCGTCTGCACTGAATCCAAACAGGCAAGCCGGCGAATTATGTCTCTGACAGGCGATATGTTCAATTACAACCCATAATGGCATGGGCCAGGGGAAAACCGGAACTAGATGTGATCTTAGCATTAACAGTATAATGTGAAACATGCACTCTCATGTTCAGCTTTCACATTTTAAGCAGTGTAAACATACGAGGTATATTTATTATCATGACTATCGAGTTTCAAGGACAGCGGGAGAATTTGCAATGCCACTTATTATGTTAGTGAGCACGAGGAAAATAAACTGTCTGTGTTCTCTTATTGTATTACTTGTACATTAAGATGCTCTTTGTTCTTAGAATAAATATATATAGTATCACCATGGGTAAACTGACAGATGATGGGCTTTCCCCAGCAAACGCTATAACGAGGCTCATGTTGTCTGGCATACGTGCCTCCTTGTTGGATTCCGACTTACATCTAACATCAGGTATTCTTACATGTATTGTTTCATGTATTATTATATCTTTAACAGGAAATCGTGTACAGCCTTCAGAATTTCTTCGTCGGTGTACCTTGTCCATTCTGACTATACCAGATTCTCTTGCAACCAATAGATCCGCTCGCTCGTTGCCTTGTACTCCAGCATGCACTGGGGAGTGTATCCATGGACGTTTTTCAAACCAAAAATCTTTAGCTTAGTACCAGTGTATGCCACATCTGTCTGTTAGAACTGTAAATGTTCTGGACAGAGAATCAGACACCATGAATACAATTGGGGACCCGAGTAACTGAGCGTCATATCACGCCCTCGGTGATCACAGTTACATCCATCTTCATAATGGAAGTTATAGGCCTTACTCGTCTCAGCAAGGACAATCCGCCAGTTTCTAGTTGAGAATTGCCACATCCATCGGTGTACAGCTATCACTGTCGGCCTTTCGAACTATCAGCTATTGAGCCTCCAAATTTGGCCAGCCATTTGTAGCTCTGTACAATGTCTGCTTAATGTGATGATCTGGTGGAAGATGTTATTATTTCTGCCCCTGTCAGACAATTAGTCCATCCTTAACCCTAGTGTATCTGCTTGGCTGAGGTAATGAGCGACAGGTAGCTTCTGCTGTGCCTCCAATAACCTTCGTCTCTTTATTTCGTCCAACCATTCTGGTTACCATGCTATAGCTGTCTGTCACTATTATCGACTCTTATGTAGGCTCAAACCTGTACCTATGCAAATCTAGACTTCGCCGAAGTAAGCACGAGCATACATCACTAAAAACCGCACGTGTGGTGTTTATTTTGTTTACGTCCTATGTTTATGTTCTGTTTAATGCGTGTAGTAGAGAGACAAGGTAGAGCACTGACTACCACATTTGCCTGCCGACCTGGACCTCATGTATTCTTCGAGACCGAGGATTGTTTTAAATGGCCTGAACTGCCTGATCCACCCAGACAGAAATGATATGACGAAATGTACGGGGGAAGAAAGTCTTCCGGCGTGAGAGTGACGACAAGTCCCCAGCGGGTGCAGATCGTTCTGAATACATGGGGCAGCATACCCAATACGTGTTGTGGCATGTAAAGAGGCCCAGTAGTTATTTTTAAATGTGTCTTGTGTTATTTGTTTGTTGTTTGATGGTATGTAGGTTGCTTGGTTGGTTGCTTAGCGGGATGGTTGGTTGTGAAACCTTTGGAAGTCTGTGGACTGAGTTTGTACTTCCGATGTATAGGCGTTCAGGTCAACTAAGCTAGAAAAGGGGCTTGCTTCAAATGTCTTTCTGTCTAGCTGTCTGTCTGTTTATCATCCTTTCTCTCTTTCTATATAACTCTATGATTATCTTCCTGTCTCACTTTATACATAGCTTTGTGATTAATGGTCTATATCTCTTTCCATTAAGACAGAGACAAACAGCTTTCCTCGGACATGTGATGAGAAGAGAGGCATTGGAGAACATCGTAACAACTGGAAAGATCGAGGGGAAGAGAGGCAGAGGTAGACCAAGAGAAGTGATGCTGGATGGATTGAGACTGTGGCATGGAGGAATATCAGCAGCAGAGTTGATCCAGAAAACCAAAGACCGAGATCTATGGAGAGCCATGAACGCCTACGCCAGCCGGCACGGCACTTGATGATGATGATGATCTCTTTCCATACAGCTATTTATTGGAGATGTCGTCAATGTGACGTGGCCACTTTTAATTCACAAGATTTTCTTCGTATCCATTGTAGCTGGGTCGGCCTGGGAGTCCTACACTCACCTCGATGTGAATTTCAACACATGGCCACTAGGTCGGAAGGCTAGCGACTAGCCACTGCGCTAGGGCTCTTCCCGAATCGATCATGGTCATGATAATTATACGCTGTGCTGTATGGAATTTATAATTGGTATTCTTTGTTTCTCTGCTTGATGGCAACCAATACACTGGTATTCACATTACGTCAGGGTTAGTCATTCTTTTCCAAGTGTACATGTGTTCTTAAACGCGCATCTATTTGTTATTGAGATTAAACAAGCCAATCCATAGCTCCAGCTACGACTCTCGTAGACTCCTGGGTGTTGTAGGTGGAGATAATAATTTCGCGCTTTAAGCATGGAAAGAGACCGAGCAATATGGAATAAACTCAGTGCAATGAAGTCCATCTTCTAGTCTGAAAACAGCCTTTACTGAAACAAGCCAATGGGCTTTCTTCCAAAAAAAACAAACACACAGAATGTGTATACCACACTAATGTATGAACACTGAAACATGGTACACAGGCTTATTAGTTGCCAGAGTAGAGGGTGGCTGCATGATTGCGCTACATATTTTATATATCCCGTGATGCCAGTTCTAGTTCCTGCTGAGACAACAGACATTAAAATGTCCTTTTCCACGGCTTAAAGCGTGAAGAGCATATGGTGCTAGACCATAATTTATAGACTAACGAAACTCAGTGTTTGATGTGGTCAGTATAAGGCGTTTTTACTTCCCACGACATTTATTGGTACACATTTAAGGTTGGGTCGACCTGGAAACCCAGATCCATTTTACAATTTTCGAATCCGTCCCGATACGGATCGAACTATGAGATTTATATGTAGCAGATGCAAAATACAATTTAAAAAAAAAAACAGGTCTGAACAGTGTGGCGAGAGATGTGATAAGCAATACTGAATGACTCAAGTCTCTTGTCTCATCATGCAAATGCAATTGAACTACGTGAGTTAGGCATAGTTTGTGTTTATTATTAATTTTCAGAGCTCCAATTTATGAGAATATATTTCTGAATTGTTGACCATAATTTAGTCAGCACGTCAGGCTATCAAGGAAATCCGCCAAAAAGGAGGAAGCGAGGGAGGCAGCTCACAAGTGTGTGACACAAACAGCAGTCAGGAGACTCGAGAACCCACTGAAATAAATGGACAGTTCTGCGTCTGAGCAAAGGAGGGCACTTACTTGTATTGACAACCGGAAATTGCTATCAACAGCGAAGGTCACAAGCTATCTATGTGGATCAGGTTTATCCATCCCAGCATTGCTCATTTGCGACCCTTCTTGCCTGCCTCTTGGTTTTGTATCTTATTGGGTAACCCAGGCCGGAACTGTGGAAGAACAGCGATGGACAATGCTGGGATTTCCTAGGATAATAGCGGCTTGAAAATCTAGATCGATTTTGAGAGTGTTTCGAACGTGTTAATCGACTGTTTAAAAGACAGAGATTGTAACAATGTGTCTAATGATGAGCGGTTTAGCTTACATCTTATGACCATGGTTTCAAAATTAAGTCTGTCTCGTCTTCAATTTGGCACATACATTTGTGCAATAACTGCTCAACTTGGTTTAGCTTTCATTTCCTAAAGAAAAGCGCTTTATAAGTAAATGCGATGATGAAAAGAACTGGGAAGCTGACGTATGAAAGATATTTATGTGAAACCCGTTTAATTGCAGGCGGCAAGGGCGGTGTGTATCATGAATTACAATTAACTGCTCTTACAGCAAAATGCAACACAAAATCGCAAGGCAAAGACACATCATTATAAAGCTTCAAACCATGCAACTGTTTTCCTCTTTGTTTTCGCTTTTTCTCAACAATTTTAGACATAAAACGTAAGTTATAGTGTCTGGTGGTAAATCATATTTCTGTATGTCCCACTTGATACAGCATTTACAGATGTAGACAGCTATCTGTTAGGTATGTCTGTAGAACTGAAACTCGCTGCGTACACGTCTATTACTTATATCGGGGGTGTACATACAAACTGTCCTCATTCATTCATTCATTCAGTAGCATGTCCTTTGCAGAACCTCGCTCCCATAACAACCTTCCGGAAAACCTCTCGATCACAAGCAAGATGTCCAGCGTTCGATACACCCATCTGGAGATCATCCGCCACATCCTGCACACATCTCTTTGGCCTTCCTCTTCCTCTCTTCCCAGGCATATACCCCTCCATTATTGTTCTCTTCAAACTTTCGTGGCGTTTTAAGTGACCAAATTATTTCAATTTTCTCTGTTTTATCGTCTTTAATAATTTAGCTCCTGGCGTATGGATTCATTTATTCTTTTCTGTATCCAAGATATTCTTAGAACTCATCTATAACATTTATATTCAATGGCATTTATGCGCTGTTCAGCTTGTTTAGTAAGTGTCTAGGTCTCACAGGCGTATGTTGCAATGGGATAGATGCATGCTCTTAAAAACCTAATTTTTGTGGTTCTATCTGTCTCACTCCATAATATATTCAGTTGTTTTAGTCTTTGAAGAGCAATTGATAGTCGTCGTTTAATTTCTTTTATTGCGTCACCATTGTTGGTAATCAATGACCCAAGATATTCAAAATTTTCCACCACCTCCAATCTTTCCTCATTAACATATAGTTCTTTCCCCATAGTAGTTTTATCTGTATGCATTATTGTTGATTTTGCTATGTTAAGATATAGGTTGTGATTTTCACTATTCAATTGGGTTGAGATTATTAAGTTTTTCTATACCATACAGTGATGTGGATAGCAATACTGTATCATCAGCATATCGAATCTCCGGTATTTCATGGCCACCGATATTTAGGGCAGTATATTGCTCCTTGGCTATATCATCTCTGACATTTCTCATTATATTTTCGGCGCACAAGTCAAACAAATAGGGTGACAGCACACAGCTCTGAGGGACTCCTTACTTGATGTCAAACCAATCTGATGTCTCGCCATCTATTCTAACCGCTGCTTTTTGGTCTAGATAGAGCATTTTTATGAGTTTTACTACATATGTTGGAAAGCTCATATTCCTTATGATTTCTCAAAGTTTCTGATGTTGTACACAGTCAAATGCCTTTGAATAATCCACAAAACATGAGAATAGGTTTACATTAAATTATCTGCACGTCTCTATTATTAAACGCATGTTGAGTATGTTATCTCTTGTTCCTCTTCCTTGTATAAATCCAGCTTGAACCACGTTAATCTCTTCTTCCATTTTCTCACGAAGTCTTCCCATTATAAAATTTAGTAGAATTTTACTTGCATGCCTCATCAGGGCAACAGTTCTATAGTTGGTGCATAATTTCAGGTTGCCCTTTTTTGGTATTGGAATGAAGATAGTTCTCTTCCAATCTTTTGGCCATATACCATATTTCCATATCTTTTTACATAATGCATGATAAATCTGCATGCTTTCTTCCCCTCCTGCTTTAATTAGTTCAGCTGGTATCTCATCACATCCTGGTGATTTACCATTCTTCAGGTTCTTTATTGCCCATGCAATTTCACCTAATGAGGGTTCAGGTTCTGTCTCTGATGTAATTGTTTCATGTATATCATTCATATCCTCACAGTCATTTATATAATACATTCCACTGCAGTATTCCTGCCATCTTACTAGAGTTTGTCTATATGTTACGGTATTTCCCATCTCGTCACAGATAACATTTAATTGGGGTTGATCATTTCTTGTCAATAACTTCATTTCTTTGAACAGTTCATAATCTCTTCCATTCTTATGTCTGGCTACCTGCCCTGTTATCCTGCAGTGACCTGTCTCCTGTCTATCACTCACTGTTCAGGGTATTGAGTCCCTGACAGCTCTGTTAAAATACAACAATCTTGTATATATTGGTTGTTGTCCTTTCTTGTGTTGTTTCTTATTTCTCGATTTAAAGATTTATACTTCATCCTGGTGTTATCTGATTCATCTCCTTTCTGCTTCAGTTCCCTTCGTTGTTTTATTAATTCTAACGTGTCTGATGTAATTCAAGGCTTATGTTGCATTTTCTTGGTCGGAATTAAATCTTTGACTGCTGTTATCAAGATATCTTGTACTGCCAGTTCATCAGGTGTCATTTCCTCTTGTACAGACATCAAGACCCCAAAACTATTCCTAACTTCTACTGTGTATGCATCTGTTATTTTTGTGAGATCAAAACGAAGTGGCCTTGGTCCTTGGATAAGCTTTTTGAGTTTTAATTTCAGATCTGCTTCTAATAACTGGTTATCGGTAGAGTGCATGCTCACTGTACACATATGTTAGATACATCCGTAGAGTATATACTCAATAACATTACGGACATTAATAGAGAGACCAATATAGATATAGATAGGCAGGTACTTGAATCTTTTTAGATTTAACTAATGCTTTTGACAAATTGAAACATAACGATGAGATAAGAATAATGAAAGGTCTTACCATTGATGGGAAAAGATGTCAGAATAAATAAATGTTTACTGGAAACAAGTAGCAACAATACCAATGGGAAATAAAAGAGGTAATTTTTATCAGATGAAGCAGGGAGTACGTTTTGTCACCTGATCGTCTCTCTCTCTCTCTCTCTCTCTCTCTCTCTCTCTCTCTCTCTCTCTCTCTCACACACACACACACACACACACACACACGCACACGTTCACTCACTCAAACGAAGTAATAATGAGAGAGATTAAATCAAGGCCAGTAATACGAGTCGGAGGGTATACTGTAAACTATCGACACTAGGCAGATAATACAGTATTGAAAGCTGGCAATGTAAACAACTGTTGGCAGTGTAGTAATAGAGAGTGCAATAAATGGACTTTAATGTGATATCAGGGAAGCAGATACAATGGCTATATCAAAGAAACAGATACTGCCAAATGTGATGTAACCATACAAGTTAAAAATGCTAAAAGAAATTAAATAATTTGCCTTGATGCAGTTTCCTGCCGTGGGTTGTGGTGTCACAAGGCCATCACATTGTGTAGGTCTGAATGCACGGATGAATAGGCGGCCACTCTTTCCCTCATTTATCCAGATAAATAACTCAGGTACGAACCCTTGCCGAACGCGTTCGTGACATTATTTGTGCGGCTCTCTATCTGCTACGCTATCGTACTAGTTTAAAATACCAAATCAAGTCAATAGATTCAAATATTTGGTGACATTCATAACATGCGATGATAGTCACAAACTATAGTATACATCTGTTAGATATATCATTAGGGTGCAAACCCGTTCCATATATGTTTGTAAGATTTCATTATTCCTACGCGGTTGATACATCCCACACGCGGTTTTATTCCAATTACATTCAAGGTCGTAAAATTATAATTCCATCTACACATTAACCAAGACAGAAGATAATAGACAAAGAAAGAACAAATTATATTTGAGGGAGTAATATTTGCAATTATTTGTTGTCTCAGCTCCGGCCAACATCAGCCGGCGCTGAATGATTCCTTAGCTACAATTTCCATTAGCGTAAAGATCTCTACGGGGAGGCGTAAATCTTGTTATTTTAATATCATGCCAGAAGTGAAATTGGACTGTAAGACGCAAATATTTTATTGTGTATGTGTCCCAGAGGACGTTCATATTTTTGGACATGAAATTTCCGATAATTAGTTGTCCATTTTTTGTACGGAACTAACAGCTTTATCGACAGAGTTTAAGGACATTGCTCATTGTGAAGAGTACAATAAATGTTTTCACACGCCTACAGGCGTGTAGCCTATATAGCGCTAGACCCCATATCCCATATGTGTATTACAGACAAACACATCTACTAGTATTGATTGGCGCTTACAGAAGTAGAAGAAGAAAATAGAAATCGGAAGAAAGGGGCGACAATATACGATTTGAATGACATAGTTACCATATCGGGATTCGAACTGAGTCTCGAAATAACAATAGAAACGTACCGTAGGAACATGTTTACTTCAAAGTATGGTCAATGCGACATCCCTAGTCTCACACAAATCTAGGGCAGCCTCTAGACATGGGGGTGCATGTGGCAGAGACATGGACAGAGATCGAGATTTTCCTGGGGGATGTGAGGAGTGCGGCGTTGCACAAAGAACATGGTACATGATCTTCAGCATCAATTTGTAAGATGAAAACATTATAATGTTTCTCTCTGTTAAATGGCTTGGTTAAATACATGAAGCTCAAGTAGATGTCTTTCTGTGTCTCTATTAGTGTTGCTAATGTGTTTATTGCGTTGAATATCCCTTTCCTTCCTGTTAAATGGCTTGGTTAAATACATGAAGCTCAAGTAGATGTCTTTCTGTGTCTCTATTAGTGTTGCTAATGTGTTTATTGCGTTGAATATCCCTTTCCTTCCACAGATCCTTACAACTCTTCAGCCATTATCATTATTATTTCCCAATTTATTCTTACATTATAATCTGAGTACAAGTTTGTTGATAAGGTTTAATCATGTCTGAAATGTATTTTATTTTCGAAAGAGAAATCTAATGTCTTCATTTGTAAGGCAAAACAGAGATGGTATGTATGTCAATGTTAGTGATGGCTGCATGAACAGCAATAAACACTATATACAATTCCGCCATAGTCAGAGTTAAGAACTATATAACACATCGTACCGTAACGATGTGACAAGTTATTATATTTTTAATAGTGTTACCATTTAAAAGTGATCACATAGATTGAGCAGAGCGGACACTTATCCTCAAAGGTGAGTAGAAACCAGATTGCAGAATGGATTGTACTACGATCTTCTTGTCAGTCCACGATGGGAAGTGGGACCGGCCACTGGCGTACACCTAATGAGGTTATGAGAGATACCCTGAAGTCATCTGAAAATCTCAATGTGCTGCATACCTCATCAGCTCCACAGCAAGCGTTGATCGAGCTGACCACCTAATATTAATGGAGAATGGAGACGCAGCGCACCGTCAAGATGGAACAGTATAGTGACCTTGACGCCAATCTGAGGCAGGATGGTTGGACAAGCATGCCATCCAGCACAAAGTATTCCCTTAGTGAATTTACACACAGAAACCGCACACAATGTATTCCATTAGTGAATTTACACACAGAAACCGCACACAATGTGCTGCACGATTTATTGCATGGTATATTTCGCTGCAATTCGCCATTTGCATGCTGCAGAGTTAAATAGCATGTGATATACCGTGGGAGATAACTGATGTCCCATTTTCGAACAATACATGTGACTTCGTATTTTAATTGTTTCAGCTTAAGTGTTAATTATTTATTAACGTTAGATGATATATACATCTGCAGTATGCATCTATAGAGATGCAGCGAAATATGCCAGGCTATAAATCGTGCCACATATTGTTTGTTGCTTCCGTGTTTAAAGTCATGTGATCACAAGAGGTCAAGTTTCCTATTCCGCGTAGGATGTCCTTAAGCAGTTGGGTCTGGAGGGACAGTCGGGAATGGGGTCACTGAAAGGACTGTGCGAGACGATTGAGAAGTCATCCTGTCTACTTTAAAACAACCAGAACGAAATATGGCTTAAACTGAGGTGTACGATGGTCCTTATCCATATTGCTGTCTACAAAGCAACATCTAAAAGTCATTCACACAAGCGAAGGCTAATCACCCTCAAAACCACATTGCTTGTTTCCTGCTAATCCAATAGTCATTCTCCAAGAAAGAACGGTGCACATGAGTCCGGAAAGCTACATCGTGGTCGACAGACCACAGAGCGGTGATTGCCAAGATATTGAAATGTCCAATGAAGTCCAATCTCTGCCGTCAAAACGGCTAGAACAGTCGCTGATGACTGTACAATATGCAGGGACAGAGCTCATCAGCAGAGCGAGGCAAGGACATCCCAAGACCGCAGCACAATGAAATATCCCATAGAAAGAGGTGACTTCCCGATCGCGTGTGGAGAAGATCAGCTCGATCAGCTGTGGACAGGGTGCAATAAAGGCAGCAATGCTGCTGAAACTTGAATCACGGTATATCCAAACGCCGATTCGACAGAGGCAAACGTAACGGGGAAAGGAATTGGCTGTCCCACTGTTAAATAGAATGTGCAATGACAATAAAGGTGGTCACGATGCACCTGGAGGACAGTGTTTCCCTCCCCAAGGGTGCGATGACATATGGGTAGGCATACTTGGCGGTGTTTTTGTGACATATGTGAGTCAAATGATAGCATGACTCGAAGCTGGAAATCAGAGTGGGAAACAGCAGGAGACAGATCATAAGGTCAGATCCCTGAGAGTTTCAAGAATTTAAAGAGGCAGAAACATTTGTATCATGCTTGTTTCAGAGGTAGTTACTACAACTATAGCCATCCTCTTGTAAGTGGGACACGCGAATTGTGACAGGCCAAGTGATGTAACGCCGGTGCTGATAGTGTCAATACATATCAGGGAATGACCTGGGAAGTGAATTCGGCCAATCTGGTACTGACCACATTACCAGTCTAGTGTCGAATGCTTTATTAATAAATATAGGTCAGCATCATATGTCAAATGTGCCTTAAGACATATAAAAGTTCCTTTACGTTTTACTCTACTAAAGATGTTTGCATACCCTTTACAGGACATCGCTGTCAACATCAGCATCTTTCAGCTGATTGTTGATTTTTTGGCAAGATTACGCTCAGTAGTTTGCCATTGCTTTCTGAGCGGCCGGCTCACTTACCCCGTAAGTTACCGACGTGATTCGAACCACTGCTGATTCTCACCGTCGTCACGTTACTTACGAGAGTATACGAGATTAGGGAGAAAAGTCACTAACCTCTAGGCCAGGAAGCTAATGATGTAAAAATTAGTCAAATACTGTACGAATTTTACTTTCAACCTTCCTGTGCTTGCTTGTGTTCGTTGGCTTGAGCTCCGACGCGAAGTCCTGTATGTCGGATGAAGGCATCCTATTGACCAACATCAGTGTGATGTCATATAGGACCTGAGGTTTGCGTGAGTATCCGTTGTCCCATGTCTGGCTTATTGGTGTACAGACTGGTGGTTCCTCGCCGTACAGGCAGACACTCTCCGACTTTGGAGGAAACCTTCCTGTAATAATGCAACCAATGAAAGATTATAAATTATAAGATCCAAGCTTTTTCTAATTTATGAAACAAGTTAGTTCAAACTGAGGTAACTAGGTCGTAGCCTCTTGGGCACTTAGTCACATAATGACTAACAAATCATGTAACATTATGCCGTGCCACGTATGTAGGAAAGCAACACATTACGCCGTGATGTCTTATACACTGCAAAAAACCATCTCTCTCTCTCGTGTATATTGCCACAATTATATCCTATTTTCTTCTTCTTAGCCTGGCAATTTATCCAGCACGTTTTTCTGGGCCGGCCTCTCTTTTGTTTTCCTTCTGGGACTCACACAACTGCGATCTGGTAATTGGGATCATGGCCAATCCATCCCAGGCGTCTGCTAGTTATAGCGTTATACGTGTCGTCTTGCTTGCTCAGTAGAAGCAATTGTTTGTTGCGCTGTTTTTAACCAGAACATTGCAAGACAGATGTTTAAACGGTAACAAAAACAATAACACAGAACTGAACCTAACACTCTAACAATAGCATAGACAGCAGCGGGTGAATCTAAGATAAAAACAAATATAAATAAGCCGTATTCTTATAGAAGATTTAAGATGTTGTGAATTTCATTGTTTGTTCATTTCCAAACTATTTCACATCCTATATCGTTGTTCAATAATGTTTATTTTACTTGTTAGAGAATGGTTTGTGTTTAAGTTACTCAAACATCATCACACTTTTTCCTCGTTTTCTTCTTCGTTTCTTCTTCTGGTGCTTCTTTCGTTCGCCTAAAATGTGTTTATATCTGCAATGCTGTCTCTTACATGAACATCGCTGTCATTATTAGTTCACCCAGTGGTCCCCTCTTGTTTCTCTAGGCTAGTTCTTCTTTTCTCCATCAAGCCCATTAATCTAAGCCTTCTATATATTGTAAAAATAAGGACTCTTCAAATGCCTTGACGAATACAGGATATATTGTGCTCCATAGACCAATCGGAACTTGATGTGTGATGTTGTCAATATCACGACTCTCAGCCTATGAAGAGAGGTGTGCAACAGGATTGTATTATGCCTCCAGATCTTTTTTCCTACACAGTGTAAATATGATAAATGTAGACGATAGGACGAGGGGTATCGCCATTGGGGGACATAACAGCAATAATATAAAATGTGCAGATGATACAGTATTGATCGCAGACAACGAAAAAGATCTGCAACATTTAGTAGATGCAGTTATTGTTCACATTGAAAAAACTAGCATTATAATTACATTATAACAAAACATAGATTATGGACGTCTCTTAGAAAGAGAAACCACAATATAATGGGATTATACCTTGGAAGAGTCATACTATCTTGACCGAAGTTCCTTGATGAGATTATAACAAACATCCATGTGACAAAGCTAGCCGTTTGCAAGATGGAGAACAAATTGACCAATAAAAAGATGTAAATTACAACGAGAAAAAGTATGTTGAAGGTTACATACAAATTGTACTGTTATATGAAAGTGAAACGCGGACATTGCGCAGACAAGTTAAGAAACATCTAATTGCAGTGGACATGACTAGCAAAATTGAGGGGGAAAGAACACCTGGAAGGCAACGAAGTTAATATCTGGATTGCTTGATCACATGGCATGGTCGAGACATGAACATAGAACTGATCCACGAATCTGGTGATCGTATGAGATGGCGAAACATGGCCATCCACGCTTATCGGCATATCACATGATGAATATACAATGGTGTCTATGCTTAGGAGATGCAGGGGCAGATAAAGAAATTGAATGCTGGGTCGTTTGACGTCATGGCATGGAGGAACACCAGTATCAGGAATGATTGACAGTACACGAGACAGAAAGCTGTGGACAAACATGATCACCAGTGAACAAAACATGAACTAAGAAGAAGTTTACCACGCAATGTACTTAGGGGGATACAAATTATGTTCTAATGCTATTGTTGTGAGTTCATGTGGATTATAACCTGGTTAATAAAGGGACACGTTGGACAATGGTATCTAACTGACCTTGCTTCAAAGAAACTGTTTCCTTCCGCTATACGCTGAGGTCTACTGAAGGCAGTAGGTTCAAATCCCAATCTGGTCACAATAAAGTTCAATCATTATATTGTCGTGTGCGTCCTATATCCTCTACATATATGAGTGCCGATCAACATATATGCATATATTTCTCATGTTATCTTACCAGCCTCAAGGGTTCCAAAACAATTGATAATTCTCGGTACTTTCTTTTGATGCGTGCAGAATAATGCCTGAGGCCGCTTAAGTAAGGGGTCTGGCAAAAGATCTGTGAATCCCATCGGCCCTTCCCACAACAAGAGAAGGCATGCCCACGGCGTGATGTAAATCCTAAATAGTGGCTTTCCATAGATTGTTTCCGCCAAAAACAACTGTCTGATGAGAACCACACGGCCAAAGACAGCACGCGCTAAATGTTAAGGCTCCGACAGCAGCCATGGGGAGCGTTATATTTACATTAGATGTTCATGTCTGTGAGTTGTGTCGTTACCACACATGAATAATGTAATGTGCTATCTATCTATCTATCTATCTATCTATCTATCTATCTATCTATCTATCTATCTATCTATCTATCTATCTATCTATCTATCTATCTATATATCTATCTACCTACCTACCTACCTATCTATCTATCTATCTATCTATCTATCTATCTACCTACATACCTACCTACCTACCTATATATATATCTTCTTCTTCTTCAGCATTCCGAGCCATTGAGGTTCTTTGCTGCAAATACAATCTGTCTCCATTCGTCTCTCTGGTGGACCTTCTCTTGCCAGATATATATATCTTTCTTTCTATCTATCTATCTATCTATCTATCTATCTATCTATCTATCTATCTATATATCCATCTATCCGTCCGTCCGTCTGTCTGTCTGTCTGTCTGTTTGTCTGTCTGTCTGTCTGTCTACTTTTGTACCTATCCACCTACATTAGATTAGGGATGTGTGTGTGGGGGACTGTGGCTGGGGTTTGTTTGTGTGGGTTGGGTTAGTTGATGGTTGGATGGACGTGTGAGGGTGTTGGTGAGTAGTGGAGTGTGTGGGTATGGGTGTGTGGGTATGTGTGGATGAGTGTGTGGGTTGTGTGTAGAGGTTGTGTGGGTTATGTGGAGGATGGGTGTGGGGGATGTGTGTTTGGGTGGTGTATGTGGTTGTGGGTGGGAGATATATGGGGTGTTAGCGGGTGATGTGTGTGTGTGGGTGTGTGGGTTGGCATGTGTGGGTGGGTGGGAAATGTATGTTTGGGTGATGGATGTGTGTGGGTGGGAGATGTGGGCTGGTGGATAGGGCATGTGTGTGTGGGGAGATCTATGTTTGCGTGGGGATGTGTGGGTGGTAGATGTGTGGGTGGGGGATGTGTGTGTGGGTGGGATATGTTATGTGGGTGGTGATGTGTGTGTATGGATGGGGAATGTGAGTAAGACAGGGGTGTGTGTTGGTTGGGGAATGTCTGGTTGAAGGATGTGTGGTTGGGGGGGGGGGTCGGTGATTTGGGGTGTGTGGGTGGGTGCGTGGGTGGAGGATGTGTGGGCATGGAGGATGTGTGGGTCGGTGAGTGTATGTGCGTTGCGGATGGGTGGGGTATGTGTGTGTTTGGGTGGAAGTTGTGTGTGATGGGGATGTGTGTTTGGGTTGGTCCGGGATGTGTGGGTGGGTGGGTGTTTGCGGGATGTGTGGATGGGTTGAGGAGATTGTTTGGTTGGGTGGGGTGTGTGTGTAGGTAGGTGCGGGATGTTTGGGTTGACGGAGGATGTGAGTGTGGGTGGGTGGATGTGTGACTGGCGGATGTGTGTTCGGCTGGGTGGTTGGGGGTGTATGGGTAGGTGGTCCGGAATATGTGGGTGGCTGAGCGTGTGTTGGTTAGGGGATGGGTGCGGATGTGTGTGGGTGGGGAAGTGTGGGTGGGTGGTTGGGGGTATGTATGTGCGCCTGTGTGTGTGTATGGGTGGAGGTATATGTGGGTTGGGGGATGTGTGTGTGGGGGATGTGTTGTGGGTGGGGGATGTGTGGGTGGGTGGGGATATGTCTCATTATATGGTAATATGCATAGTGTATGTTTACAACATTCATTTGACAATGCTTTTTTCCTGTGTTAATATATCATGCACTATTGATGAACGAAAGATGGGTGATTGGAAGGGCCGAATGTAAGACGGGCCTGCGTTTCCAATTTGTAACCCTTTGAAAGTAAAGTTAAATCAAATCAAATCAAATCAAATCAAATACATATATTATAGTCTCTTCCAGACAATCGTTGTTAGTAACTCAGATATTTCAAAGTATTCGCAGCATGCATCTTTGGTAAAACATCTTTCTTGCTTCTAAACTCTTCCTAATTCATTCATTCACTGCGGTACAGCAAAACATTTTCTATACACCATTTCAACATCCTCATTCTTACATTCAAGGTTAGTGATTTATTGCATAAGATGTTTTATCATCATATCTTATATTGTTGATCCTATGTCCTCCATTGACAATCCCTCTCACATCTTCTAAGTGTCTACAATAATAAACTCTCACTAAATAAGACATAATGGTCAGGAAACATTACTCAATACTATCGCACACATCTCTTTATTTGCTAATATTCACTTTCTTCATTATAGATTTACTTGGCTTTAGATGTGTTCAATATATTTTCTTTATTGTAGTACAGTCTTTCATCCTCAGTGTGGAGATCTGCAAGCATCTTTGTCCTGTCAGCGTGCCTTATTCAATCGAAAGCCTACGTAATTAATGAAACAAAGATGTATGTCTTTAAACACAGACGCCGAGACTTGTTCCCAGGCATATTTCGCTGCATCTCGTAGGTGCATACTTCAGGGTTATATATCATATGAAGTGAATACATGAATAATACGTTAGCTGAAACAATTAAAACATATAGTTGCAGGTATTGTTCGACTGTGGAGCATCTGTTATTCTGATATTGGAAGAATATATGTTTTAAATGTATGTAATAGAATATATATATAGTTATAAAACCTGTCTCAATGGCCAAATGCTGAGCGGGAGGACATGCCGCTGATCACGATAAGATTACAGAATTAAGTAAGTAAAATACCACCGTCCCTGGGACAGTAACTTTCTCAGAATTGACTGACTTATAAAAAGCCCGCTGGCCCGGTCACGTGACTTCACTCAATCACAAACACTAGGAGCCATTTTCCACAAGAGCGTCTTGTCATGTTTATTACTGCTGACTGTTAATAGCTGCATTTATTTTTCTCGAGCGATAAGGCTCCTGGAGAGAAGAATATCTGCTGAAGCTGCCAAAAGAAAGGGAAATGGGGGTACATAAGTGTAAGCACTATAGAGGAATAATGTTACTATCAGTTCCTTAAGAAATATGAAGCACAATCATTAAGGGGAGGAGCGTCCGAGTGGCCGAGTGGCTAGACAGTTAGGCTCACATCAGGGAGATTTGGGTTCAAACTTTCGGTAACGTGATGTCTTTTGTTTATGTCGGGAGGAAAACAGAAAACCCTAACCCGCACAGTTCGTGGCGACTTCAGTAGCCTGGTGGCCATAAATCCTCAAGTTCAAGACATACTTGCCTATACAGGAAGGTGCCAGGGGCAGGAATGACAGTTATGCAGAGACTAAGAGATGTCACTGATAAACAACTAAGGAATGAACAGACTGGCTTTCAACAAAGTAGATTCCTCCGAAGTCGGAGAGTGTCTGCCTGTACGGCGAGGAACTACCAGTAAGCACACCAATAAGCCAGACAACGGATACTCAAGCAAACCTCAGGTCCTGTATGACATCACACTGATGTTGGACAACAGGATGTCTTCATCCGACATACAGGACTTTGCGTTGGAGCTCAAGCCAACTTACACAAGCAAGCAACAAATTAGATAAACACTTACCAGGTAGTCACACTCCGAATAATAATAGACCAACGTGGTAAACTGATCTCATCACTTTATAAAGGATTAGTGAATTATAAAATGGCATTTTATTGCATTGAAGTGGAATTTACGTTTTTTTTTTTTTTTTTGAAATGGATGAAACATTATAGGACAGCGCAGCAACGTATTAAGTTAATACCGGCAACATAAGGTGCAGAGAAATCCATGATATAAAACTAAATGAGGCAATCTAAATAAGAACAGGAGTGAGACAAGGATGCCTATTGTCACCTTTATTTTTTCACTGAGAATATCCTGGATTAATAAAACATCTTCTATCAAATGAAGAGCATTTTTTTCAATAATTCTTTGTCCCTGAAAGTTAGAAAACGAGTTCTTGTATATTACATAGATCCAGTTTTTAAATAGGGTTGCAAATCCTGGACAAACAATTAGTAAACAGGGGAACAAAATCCCAAGAAGCCTTGGAGATATGGTTTTACAGAATAATGCTGACAATTCATTGGACAGCCAAAATGAGCAATGTGGACATTGTTGAGAGAGGCTAATTCGCAAGGAAAACTTATCACAAGCATCAGAAACAAGCAGTCATCATTTTGGCCACATTATGAGAAGAAAAGAACTGGAACACGTTGTCACAACCGTACAGATTTATGGAAAGAGAGATATCGGAAGACAGAATAAGAAAATCTTTGACAGTCCTTTGTAATGCCACGGAAGTTAGTCAGCACATGCACTGATTTATTCTAGCCACTTGAGTAACATTTTCTAAATTGCTTTTTAATTATGCAATCTGCATAGTTGGATACCTCTTGAAACAAGATATCCAACGGTACCTTATTCAAGTATGTAGGTCAATTATAAGCTGAGATATTAATGTTTGTGTGTCAGTTTATCACTTAATATCCACAAATAGAAAATACTCTTTTCCTATTTTGAGAAGTTGTGACCAAAACACAATCGCTAAGGTTCAGTGATATTGTCCGTTTAGAGTGATGAAAAATTGCACATATATACAAAAATGGGTGTTGAATGTAAACATGCATTAATTATCATTGTAGTCGCTCTTAATATTCCATAAGAATATTAAATGATCATAGCTGGAACAAAAATTAAAATTGATGCTAAATTTAATAATGCATAGTATAACAATGTAGTAAGTCTCATAAAACGGTATTAACGGGTTTACATATCGCTTAGAATAGACACAAGAAATAGTTGCCAAACAAAACCGCAAGTATATTTTCGTTAAAATTCGGTAATCGGTTACTAAAGTGGCTAATTTATTCCGTTGGAGATGGCTATTTGTGGAGAAGCATGATCGCCAACTGCAGCCGGTAAGGCACTAGATGATGATGCATAAGACAACAAACACTTTTTTTTCCGCATATCCTTTTGCAGGACATCGCTGTCAACATCAGCATCTTTCAGCTGACTGTTGATTTCTTGGCAAGATTACGCTCAGTAGTTTGCCATTGCTTTCTAAGCTACCGGCTCACATGCCACGTAAGTTACCGACGCGGGGAGAGCCGCTACCGATTTTCGCGCACGTCACGTTACTCACGAGAGTATACGGGATTACGAGGAAAAGTCATGTAACCCCTAGACCAACAAACACTGCAGACATGGAATTCAGTGGACTTCTTTGACCTAGCAGCTCTGGGGCTACGCTTATGACATTGCACTCGTGTCTAGTGGCGGACTGACCAGTGAGTCAAATTGCCCGTTGGAAAGTGGGTCATGATGAAGTGAATCCCATTAAACATGAGTCTGTATGTTAAACATGTTAAAGATCTTTTAGTAGCTTTGTTCCTGACAACAAATGTGTTTCCGCTCTGTCACGGCTTCTTATTATATATTCTTGAAGAACTCTCAGGAGTGTCTGGTCATGGGAGTTTAATTCACTTGAGCTTAACTTTCGTCTGGGGTAGGGCATTTGTTGTTCAAGCTCTACAGCGGGCAGTTAGACTTCAAAGTTGATGCCTCGTTTAGAAATCAAGGGCAGCTTATTGAACGTTAAAACAAATGTTTAGAAAATCAAACTGTGGTCTATCACATCACCTTAACAAAGACATGCAATATATATATATATATATATATATATATATATATATATATATATATATATATATATATATATATATATATATATATATATACACACAACACTAAATGAGGTTCGTCTTCAAATCAAACTGACTTCATGCAATCGAATCATGTAGAAATGGGAATGGGGAAATACAATATAAATATCGAAGACATAGCTACATGGGCAATAAACCCTGACACCCCCAGTTGACGACAGTATCGCTGTCTAGAGGTGACATCAGTTGCCTGTTCTCTACAGGTTGTTGCTATCAAGATCAGTATTTATTGACTATTTGTGATTTACTAGGCAATGCTAGTTCTCTGAAGAAACAATGGATAAATCAGTCAAAAATGAGGAGTGGACGTGATCATCTTTACCAGAACACAATCACAAGTGACAACGTTCTGAAGAAACAATGTTCCTCCGTAGTCGGAGAGTGTCTGCCTGCACGGCGAGGAACCACCAGTCTGCACACCAATAAGCCAGACATGGGACAACGGATACTCACGCAAACCTTAGTCCGATATGACATCACACTGATGTTGGACAGCAGGATTTCTTCATCCGACATACAGGACTTTGCGCTGGAGTTCACAGCCAGCGAACACAAGCAAGCAAGAAACAATGAAAGAACACAATCAAAAGTGACAACATTCTGAAGAAGCAATGACAGAACACAGTCACAAGTTACAACGTTGTGAATAAACAATGATAGAACACAATTACAAGTGACAGTATTCTGAAGAAACAATAACAGAATACAATCATATGTGACAATATTCTGAATAAACAATGACAGAACATAATCATATGTGACAACATTCTGAAGAATCAATGACAGAACACAATCATATGTGACAACATTCTGAAGAATCAATGACAGAACATAATCACAAGAGACAGTTGTTGAGTTGAGTTGAGTTGAGTTAAGAACCGACATCACTGAACTCAGGACATTCCCATATGTGCTCCGTCCCCTCGTTCAACAGCCAGCGAAGAGTCATACTACTAATCGTTCCCACCGCTATCTGATTAAAAGATTCTCCTGGTCTTCCCTCTCAGTTTTGAGATTCTTCCAGAACCCCTGCCGATCCCCCGCAATCTCATTCTTTCCACATATGGGTTCTCAGTCTGTTCCTCCGCCTTCTCCACCTGGTCCCACAAGCGCACGACCACCTCTCCCTTGTCCATAGGCAAACTACCACCAAGAGGTGCATTCCCTGCTAGCCTATCAGCCTGTTCATTCCCCCGTACCCCCGCATGGCCAGGGCAAAATATCCATACAATTCTCACAATCTGTGACCTCTGAAGCGACGAGAGCCATTCCACACGAAACATTCCTTTCTCCACCTTACTAAGCATACTCTTTGAATCCGTAATGAATACAACGTGTGTTGCAGTAGTCTCCTCTAGCCAACGGAATGCCGCTGTTACTGCCTCCACCTCCATTCTCATGCTGGAGGTCGTAGTCTCATATGCCAAACTCTCCTTTTTCAAGACTCGTCCATTAGCCTTTGCATTAAAGTCACATTAGCCTTAGCAAAAAAGTCGCAAGAGACAACATTCTAAAGAATCAATGACAGAACACAATCACAGATGACAACGCTAGTTAGTTAGTTAGTCGCAGTTCCAACTTCACAGCATCGCTGTGAATAAACAATGACGGAACACAATCACACGTGACAACATTCAGAAGAAACAAAAACAGAACACAATCACAAGTCACAGTATTCTGAAGAAACAATAACAGAACACAATCACAGGTGACAATATTCTGAATAAACAATGACAGAACACAATCACAAGTGACAGTATTCTGAAGAAACATTGACAGAACATAATCACAAGAGACAACATTCTGATGAAACAATGACCGAACACAATCACAAGAGACAACATTCTGAATGCAGAATAAAAGAACAAAATCACAAGTGACATTATTCTGAAGCAACCAGCGTACTTCTCCCCTCCACCAGCTGGGTATCACAGTTGATCAGTTTGATATTCACAGTTCGTATTCACTTTATTATCTCCACAAATTGCGGATCCCGTTAATATGCCTCCGAACACTTCATGTCATATTTTTATACAAGGGTTCATTAACACCCGATATTTATTTCAAGAGTTCCGACATAGGAGGGAAAAAAACACTAACGAAGGGATTGTATAATGACGTGAGAAAAACTAATACGTCCCATCACCGAACGTCATTGTTCTCTTTGTAACTGTATTCTCCCATTTTATTAGCGCCTGGTGTATTTATAGCATCATTCTTGTATCCTTATCATAGGTTGACAAAACAGCCGCTTGGGAGAATCTGGACACGTGCACAACTGAATTAATTCGCTTTGCAACAATCTTGCTACAATTACCCATTTGCATATCTGATTACGGGAGCAAACAGCACCGTGTAAACACGGCTAACCGTCTGTTTGTTTGTTCATGTCTCTACAGCACTACATAAAGCTACAACCCGAAGTCAACAACAGTCGTTTCTGATCTTAACCAACACAGCCATGTCACTCTGTCTATTTGCACCGACGTTGTTGTTCATTCTCTGGTATTCCGAATCGATTTTGTTGTTACATTCCCAGCAAGATATATAGTTCCCACCCGTGCCAATTGAAGGACTTAAAGAGTTCCAGTCTGCGGGCGAATGCTTAGTTCCCTGAAGCATATCAATCTTACTCTCTTGCTACAGGAAAAGACAACATCTTCCCAAAGATACGTATTTCCGTTGCTTTGATATTATCACTGACACTTAATCTTAGAAACACGAAAGCATGCTTATATGTTTATATATCCTTTGGGTGCATATAACATTACATATTGCATGACTGTTTTTAGTGTTAGATTTTAAATTCCCCGTTGACCGCCCAGTACTGGGGCGGCACTAGGTTGTACAGAACATTCACTCTGGCATGATGGGTCAGTGCAGATATTTTATAAACTGCGAGATTATGGGACTAACACAATTTTCTGAGATATTTACTGCTTGCTACAAGCGCGTAATCGAGGCGGTTGGAATCCGCCACTATAAATATAGAGAGTGAATCACCAACATTGAGAAGAAATTGGTAAGCTTTACTAGAACAGGATAAGAAGTAACAAAGTTAACGTTGCAGCCAAAGCCTTCGTCAGCACAGACACAACAAACACACACCGATATAATGAGAGAATAAATATACAAATTACTCCCATTTGTGATTGTGTTCTGTTATTGTTTCTTCATAGTATTGTCACATGTGATTGTGTTCTGTCATTATTATTTTTTTTTCAGAATATTGTCACTTGTGATTATGTTCTGTCATTGTTTCTTCAGATGCACAGATGCCATTTTTGCTCTTAGACAACTTATAGAAAAACCAATCAAATTCAATGAAACATTCTACTTAGCCTTTGTCGACCAAGAAAAGGTATTCGATAGAGTAGATAGAAACAAGCTGTGGGAAATCCTTAAACAATATGGAGTGAGTACACATCTAACAAACCTATGTAGAAGTTTATAAAACAACAGTGAATACTTAGTGAGAGCAACTGGAGAACACTCAGAACCCTTCACCATAAGAACTGGAGTACGGCAAGGTTGTGTCCTGTCCCCTCTATTGTTCAAAAAATTTAGACAACATATGTAAAGAAACCAGCCAAACAGAGTCCGTAAGAATACCGCATGACGAGAACACAGAAGAAGAACCATCTGCATATCTAACCTTTAGAGAACTCCTGTTTGCAGACGATCAAGCACTAATAGCAAAATCAGAAGCTGAATTACAAGACCACATGAACAGTCTAAACGAAATGTGTAGGGAACATAACATGAAAATTAGCACAAGCAAAACAGAGGTAATGACTATAACTAAAGAAGAAGTCTCTGTGGGAGTCTCTGTGGCGAAGTGGTCAAGCCGTTTGACTCGTGCTCCGAAGGTTGTGGGTTCGATTCTGGGCCGCGTCCTTCGGTTTACGAGTTAAATGTTTCGGAGACTCCTGTGGGTCGTCGCTAAAAGCTACGGAGTTCGTGCTTTGTGCGACGCTTTCCGTGCTGTGGAAAGAGACCGAGCCATATGGGATAAAACCCGGTGCAATGAAGTCGACCCTGTCGACTTTTAAGCGACTTTTAAGCGACTAAAGAAGAACAAACAACAACAATTCACCTAAACGAACATCCCTTGAAGCAAGTAAAGAGTTTCAAGTACCTAGGAAGTATAATATCATCAAATGGCAGATCAGAAGACGAAATCGAAAATAGATGCAATAAGGCAAACCAACTCAATGGACAAATGGCACCAATACTAAAGAACAAACATGTATCAATAACTACTAAGAAAGCACTGTACAACACAACCTTCCTACCAACTCTATGCTGCTAATGCCAAACCTGGACAATGACAGAAAAAGAGAAAAGAAAAATCACAACTACAGAAATGAGACTCCTGAGAAGAATACTCAACGTATGAAGAAGAGATAAGATCAGAAATGAAGAAATCAGGACTAAAGTGGGGGTTAAAGCAGCACTAGATTTTATTAGAAAGCAGCAAGTCAAATGGTTTGGCCATGCAAGTAGGTTACCAGTCTACAACATACCACAACAAGCAATGATGTACAGACCAGATGGAAACAGAGGAAGAAGCCGACCACATAAACGTTGGACGGAGGGAATAGCAGAGTCCATGGGAATATCGATATATGAAGCCCATAGTCGGGCACTCTCACGATGTTTATACTTCACCTCGACACCGCAAGGTAAAAGAGGAACATGATGAGATGAGATGAGACTCATCTGTATCTTTGATGCGGGGTGGAAAGTGTTTTATTAAACCCGCATGTATGATTCCAACTAAGTCACTGAAACAGAAATGTGGTTGAGGAGGTTAAAGGGCTAAAGTTCTTTGGGGATTATACCATATATCGGAATTTTCAGCGGCAAAGTGGTCAAGCCGTTTGACTCGGGCTCAGAAGGTCGTGGTTTCTATTCCGGACTGCGTCCTTCGTTTCACAAGACAAATTTTTCGGAAACTCCCGTGGGTCGATTCTAGAGCTACGGAGTTCGTGCTTTGCGGAAAGAGACCGAGCTATATGGGATAAAACTCGGTGAAATGAAGTCGACCCTGTCAAATTTTCAGCAACTTTTTTTTGACGCCATGAACCCATAGCAACAAGAGAGGAGAACACCGGCTGGGGAAAGGAAAGGCGATCAGGTGAGGTAATGCGGAGAAGTCACTGTGAGGGAATGGGGAGGGAGTGGGGATCGTTAATAGAACCATGGACACAGAAGACATGGAGAAATGTCCCCACTGCAATAACCATATATCTCCCCGCTCGCTCAGCCATATATCTCCCCACTCCCTCAGCCATATATCTCCCCACTCAATCAGACATATATCTCCCCACGGCCACAAACATATATACAGTGGCAGAGATATATTGTTGTGGCAGTGGGGAGATATATGGCTGTGCCAGTGGGGAGATATATGGCTGTAGCAATGGGGAGATATATTATTGTGGCAGTGGGGAAACATATGGCTGTGGCAGTGGGGAGATATATTGTTGTGGCAGTGGGGAGACATATGGCTGTGGCAGTGGGGAGATATATTGTTGTGGCAGTGGGGATATATATGGTTGTGGCAGTAGTGAGATATATGGTTGTGGCAATGGGGAGATATATTGTTGTGGCAGTGGTGAGACATATGATTGTGGCAGTGGGGAGATATATGGTTGTGACAGTGGGGAGACATATAGTTGTGGCAGTAGTGAGACATATGGTTGTGGCAGTAGGGAGATACATTGTTGGAGCAGTAGTGAGAAAATGACTGTGGCAGTGGGGAGACATATGGCTGTGGCAGTGGGGAGATATATTGTTGTGGCAGTGGTGAGACATATGATTGTGGCAGTGGGGAGATATATGGTTGTGGCAGTGGGGAGACATATGGTTGTGGCAGTAGTGAGATATATATGGTTGTGGCAAACAGGGAGATATATTGTTGTGGCCATAGTGAGATATATGGTTGTAGCAGTGGGGAGATATATGGTTGTGGCAATGGGGAGATATATTGTTATGACTGTTGGGAGATATATGGTTGTGGCAATGGGGAGATATATGGTTGTGACAGTGGTGAGATATACTGCCTTAACCACATATCTCCCCATTGCCACAACCATATATCTCCCCACTGCCACAACAATATATCTCCACATTGCCACAACCATATATCTCCTCTTTTCCACAACCATATATCTCACTACTGCCACAACCATATATCTCACTACTGCCTTAACCAGTTATCTCCCCATTGCCACAACTATATATCTCCCCATTGCCACAACCATATATCTCCTCATTGCAACATCCATATATATCTCACTACTGCCACAACGATATATCTCCCCACTGCCACAACAATATATCTCCCCATTGCCACAACCATGTATCTCCGCATTGCCACAACCATATATCTCACTACTGCCACAACCATATATCTAACTACTGCCACAACCATATATCTCACTACTGACACAACCACATATCTCCCCATTGCCACAACCATATATTTCCCCATTGCCACAACCATATATCACCCCACTGCGACAACCATATATCCCTAACTGGCACAGACAGATATCTCCCCACTGCCACAACGATATATCTCCAACCGGCACAGCCATATAGATCTCCCCACTGCCTCAGCCATATATCCCCAACTGGCACAGTCATATGTCTCCTCTTTGCGACAAACATATATCTCCCCACTGCCATAACCATATATCTCCCCACTGTCACAGCCATTTATCTCCTCATTGCGATAAACATATATCTCCCCACTGCCACAACCATAAATCTCCTCACTGCCACAGCAATATATCCCCTCTTTGCAACAAATATATATCTCCCCACTGCCTCAACCATATATATCCCCACTGCCACCGCCATATATCTCACTACTGTCACAACCATTTATCACCCCACTGTCAACGTATACCCGAAATACTGTCATTATGTACCCCACTCACTGCCATCATATCTTTCACCTACTGCCATCATTATACCAAACTGACAGCCGTCATTTTCCCCATTAACTGGCATCATACCTTTACTTACTAGTATCATAAATCCCACTCACCGTCATCATATTCCCCACTCAAAGTCATCATATACCCCACTCGCTGTCATCATATACCCCACTCACTGCCATCATATATTCCACTCACTGTCATCATATACCCCGCTCACTGCCATCATGTATCCTACTCACTGTCATCATATACCCCACTCAATGTCATCATATATCCCACTCACTGTCATCATATACCCCACTCAATGTCATCATATATCCCACTCAATGTCTTCATATATCCCACTCAAAGTCATCATAAACCCCACTCAATGTCATCATATATCCCACTCACTGCCATCATATATCCCACTCAATGTCATCATATATCCCACTCACTGCCATTATATATCCTACTCACTGCCATCATATATCCCACTCATTGTCATCATATATCCCACTCAATGTCATCATATATCCCACTCACTGCCATCATATATTCCACTCAATGTCATCATATATCCCACTCAATGTCATCATATATCCCACTCAATGTCATCATATATCCCACTCAATGTCATCATATATCCCACTCACTGTCATCATATATCCCACTCACTGCCATCATATATCCCACTCAATGTCATCATATACCCCACTCACTGTCATCATATATCCCACTCAATGTCATCATATATCCCACTCAATGTCATCATATATCCCACTCAATGTCATCATATATCCCACTCAATGTCATCATATATCCCACTCAATGTCATCATATATCCCACTCAATGTCATCATATATCCCACTCACTGTCATCATATACCCCACTCACTGTCATCATATACCCCACTTACTGCCATCATATATTCCACTCACTGTCATCATATACCCCACTCACTGCCATCATATATCCCACTCACTGTCATCATATACCCCACTCAATGTCATCATATATCCCACTATCTGTCATCATATACCCCACTCAATGTCATCATATATCCCACTCAATGTCTTCATATATCCCACTCAAAGTCATCATAAACCCCACTCAATGTCATCATATATCCCACTCACTGCCATCATATATCCACTCAATGTCATCATATATCCCACTCACTGTCATCATATATCCCACTCAATGTCATCATATATCCCACTCACTGTCATCATATATCCCACTCACTGCCATCATATATCCCACTCAATGTCATCATATACCCCACTCACTGTCATCATATATCCCACTTAATGTCATCATATATCCCACTCAATGTCATCATATATCCCACTCACTGTCATCATATATCCCACTCACTGCCATCATATATCCCACTCAATGTCATCATATACCCCACTCACTGTCATCATATATCCCACTCAATGTCATCATATATCCCACTCAATGTCATCATATATCCCACTCAATGTCATCATATATCCCACTCAATGTCATCATATATCCCACTCAATGTCATCATATATCCCACTCACTGTCATCATATATCCCACTCACTGCCATCATATATCCCACTCACTGCCATCATATATTCCACTCAATGTCATCATATACCCCACTCACTGTCATCATATATCCCACTCAATGTCATCATATATCCCACTCAATGTCATCATATATCCCACTCAATGTCATCATATATCCCACTCAATGTCATCATATATCCCACTCAATGTCATCATATATCCCATTCACTGTCTTCAAATATTCCACTCACTGCCATCATATATCCCACTCACTGCCATCATATATCCCACTCAATGTCATCATATATCCCACTCACTGCCATCCACACTCAATGTCATCATATACCCCACTCAATGTCATCATATACCCCACTCACTGCCATCATATATCCCACTCAATGTCATCATATTCCTACTCACTGCCATCATATATCCCACTCACTGCATCATATACCCCACTCAATGTCATCATTATCCCACTCACTGCCATCATATGATCCCACTCAATGTCATCATATATCCCACTCACTGCCTCATATATCCACTCAATGTCATAATATATCCCACTCAATGTCATCATATATCCCACTCACTGTCATCCATATATCCCACTCACTGTCATCATATATCCCACTCACTGCCATCATATATCCAACTCACTGCCATCATATATCCCACTCAATGTCATCATATATCCACTCACTGCCATCATATATTCCACTCAATGTCATCATATATCCCACTCAATGTCATCATATATCCCACTCACTGTCATTCATATACCCCAATCAATGTCATCATATATCCCACTCACCTGCCATCATATATCCCACTCAATGTCATCATATATCCCACTCACTGCCATCATATATCCCACTCACTGTCATCATATACCCCACTCAATGTCATCATATATCCCACTCACTGTCATCATATATCCCACTCACTGTCATCATATATCCCACTTAATGTCATCATATATCCCACTCAATGTCATCATATACCCCAATCAATGTCATCATATATCCCCTCACTGCCATCATATATCCCACTCAATGTCATCATATATCCCACTCACTGCCATCATATATCCCACTCACTGTCATCATATACCCCACTCAATGTCATCATATATCCCACTCACTGTCATCATATATCCCACTCACTGTCATCATATATCCCACTTAATGTCATCATATATCCCACTCAATGTCATCATATATCCCACTCACTGCCATCATATATCCCACTCAATGTCATCATATATCCCACTCACTGCCATCATATATCCCACTCACTGCCATCATATATCCCACTCACTGCCATCATATATCCCACTCACTGTCATCATATATCCCACTCACTGCCATCATATATCCCACTCACTGTCATCATATACCCCACTCAATGTCATCATATATCCCACTCACTGCCATCATATATTCCACTCAATGTTATCATATACCCCACTCAATGTCATCATATATCCCACTCACTGTCATCATATATCCCACTCAATGTCATTATATATCCAACTCACTGCCATCATATATCCCACTCACTGTCATCATATACCCCACTCAATGTCATCATATATCCCACTCACTGCCATCATATATTCCACTCACTGTCATCATATACCCCACTCAATGTCATCATATATCCCACTCACTGCCATCATATATTCCACTCACTGTCATCATATACCCTACTCGATGTCATCATATATCCCACTCACTGTCATCATATACCCCACTCAATGTCATCATATATCCCACTCACTGCCATCATATGTCCCACTCAATGTCGTCATATATCCCACTCACTGCCATCATATATTCCACTCACTGTCTACATATATCCCACTCACTGTCATCATATACCCCACTCACTGTCTACATATATCCCACTCAATGTCTTCATATATTCCACTCACTGTCTACATGTATCCCACTCACTGTCATCATATATCCCACTCAATGTCTTCATATATCCCACTCAAAGTCATCATATACCCCACTCAATGTCTTCATATATCCCACTCAATGTCTTCATATATTCCACTCAATGTCTTCATATATCCCACTCACTGTCATCATATACCCCACTCAATGTCTTCATATATCCCACTCAATGTCTTCATATATTCCACTCAAAGTCTTCATATATCCCACTCAATGTCTTCATATATTCCACTCAAAGTCATCATAAACCCCACTCACTATCACCATATACCACACTCAAAGTCATCATATACCCCACTCACTGCCTTGCTGTTTTGTAGGTAAGTATGATATACCCCACTAACTACCAGTATATACCCACTCACTGTCACCGTATGCTCCACTCACTGTCACCATATACCCCACTAACTGTCACCATATACCCCACTAACTGTCATCATATACCCCACTCACTGTCATCATATGCCCCACTCACTGTCATCATATACCCCACTCACTGTCACCATATACCACACTCACTGTCATCAGATACCCTACTGTTTACCATCACATACCCCACTCACTGCCATCACATGCCCCAGTCACGGCTATCATATACCCCATTCATTGCCATCATATATCCCACTCACTGTCACCATATACCACGCTTACTCACTTCACATATTTAATCAATCGTCATGATGTCCTCCACTGACTTTAACCATTTACCCCACTCCATCCATCCATCATGTGCCATGCCGATAAGCGTGGGTGGTCATGTTCTGCCATCTCACTCGATCACCAGAGTCGTGGATCAACTCTGTGTTCCTGTCTCGACCATGCCACGTGGCCAAACCATTCAGGTATTTACTTCTCGGTCTTCCCCTTGGTCTCTTCCCTTCGATCTTGCCAGTCGTCACCAAGTTCTCCAATTCATTTCTTCTCTTAACATGCCCAAAGTCCTTTGGCTGTCTACGTCTAATGTCTCTAATCAGTTTACCATCTTCATTTGTTTCTTGAAGGACTTGTTCATTTGTTTTTCTGTCTGTCCATGGTATTCTTTGCATTTTCCACGGAAACCACATTTCCACAGCCATCAGCTGTTTTTCAGCTTGACTGCTTATTGTCCACGCTTCACATCCATACAAAAGTATAGGTTCTATGTAGCACTTTAACACTTTTTTTCTCGTTTTAATTGATATCTTTATATTGGTCAGTATGTTTTTCATCTGGCAAAAGGCTACTTTCGCAATGGCAATTCTTGTTCTCATCTCTTCAAGGCATCTCCCATCAGCTGTTATGACTGTGCCGAGATAACTGTATCGATTCACTTGCTTAAGAATATGCCCATTTACTCGTATATTACATTGTGGTATTTCCTTCTTCCCATTGACGACCATAATCTGTGTCTTCTTAATATTCAGATCTAACCCTAGTTGTTCACTGTGTGCAACAACCGCATCTACTAAATTTTGCAGGTCCTGTTCATTGTCTGCAATCAAGACTGTATCATCTGCATATCTAATGTTATTGATGTATCGTCCCCCAACGTTGATTCCTTCCATATCTTCTATATTTCTGAAAATAGTTTCACTGTACAGGGAAAAAAAGATCTGGAGACATTACACATATCTGTCTCACACCTCTTTTAATAGGCTGATATTGACCTACCTCATTCGCTACCATCATATACCCCACTCACACATATAAAATATTTGATCAATTGTGATAAAGTCTTCCACTGAGTGCCGTCATACCTTCCACCTAGTACCATCGAGTCTTCCATGTACTATGCCGTCACACGTTACATCTGTCTCGCCACCAGCTTATTCACCACCACATGGCTTGGTTTCTCCAATCGTGTTCCTAGAAGCAACAGCTGCTTTTTCCCTTAATCACATTAAGTGCATACGCAGTTAATTATTAAATTAATTATCACGTTTTTAAAACCTGCGTAGCCACTTAGAACTAAACAAAGGAGTTCAACACAAAACGTGTTTTTTCCTGGTATAAAATCTCATCGTAGTGCATGCTTCCCCGAGCATTTCACAACTTAATGCATTGATGAGTATTCACAGACTCATGCCCACACTGACTAAATGACCGAAGAATCTCCATTAGCACAGAAAACTTCAGAAAATAATGGAGTGAAGAGTGGTCCTCACACATTCATTGTCTTTTTAATAGCTGTTTGACAACAGTGTTGGGAAAGTGAAGTAATCCGGGGGACTAAGACATAAAAATCATTGATATGTGCAATAATAATCTGAGTGCTACCTATCAAAGTGAAGAATTCTGTGGAAGCAGGGCAAATGATGGTTTGTAGAAGAATGATGAGTGGTCTGCAAGGTACAAGAGGAACATGATGAGATGAGATGAGATGAGATGATATGAGATGAGATGAGATGATGAGTGGCATGGGGAAAGGTTATCGGGGTTAAGCATATAACTGAGAGATTGCATTTTACTGAAGAATACTCACAACGAACGCAACTGGCGTTTCCAGATTGTGATTTTTAAAATCTGCAGAAATCACACAACTTACGTGAATTAACTAGATAAATCCTTCAAGTTGAAATATACACATATTCGCACAATAATGTCACTTATCTACCACGGTAATTTTAAGCTGTCTAACATGTCTTTCTGTTTGCACAATTCTGGCTTGCATTGATAGATCATAATTGCTTCTGCAAATTTTAACAAGTGAGTATTTTGTGTGTTAAACAACACGCGAAATGCAGTGTCTCTGTCCACCATATGGCCACTTTCGACAATGTGCCTACCGATTGAAGACGCCGGGAGCGTCCGGTGTGTCGGCCCCACGAGGCTAGAATCTCCTGTGTGTTTTATCTTGTTGACCCATTGAGGTATGTGTTCTGACACCCGTTTTTTAAGCTGTCTCTCTGTTCTACCAATGTAATGTGAATTGGTAAATACAATTGTTTGTGGCGTACAGAGGAACAGGCTCTTTGACTGCTGGTGAAGGAATCGGTACGGTTTATATCTAATGACTGGAGTTGCCGCACAGAATGTTCCGCCTACTGCTGTAGTAAGCCGGTCTTGTAGACGTTGCATTACGTCATCCCCTCGAAAGGTTAGCTGGATGAATACCTTGAGTTTAGGGACTGTAGTTACGTCTGCTTTGGGTTTGGGCTGTTGGCAGTGACGCTTTATAAATCCTGTAGAGTACCCATTCAGGTTTAAGACATTCTTCAGAGTTTCAAATTCCTCTGTCAGTGTGTCCTGGGTGCATATCTTTCTAGCACGGTGAAACAAGGTCCGTACTAAGCCCCGTTTGTACTGGACAGGTGCGAAGCTCTGAAAATTTAGGTATTGGCCAGTCCATGTTCCTTTGCGTCAATGGCGCAATGGCGTCAATGGCGTCAATGGCGCAACAAGTCAACTCATGTCCCAGAGAATTATACTCAATGGTGCAACAGGTATACTCCTCTCTCAGACAATTATACTCAATGGCGCAACAAGTATACTCTACTCACGGACAACTATACTCAATGGCGCAACAAGTATACTCCTCTCTGGACAACTATACTCAATGACTAAATAAGTATACTCCTCTCTCGGACAATTATACTCAATGGCTGAATAAGTATTCTTCTCTCTTGGACAACTATACTTAATGCCGCAACAAGTATACTTCTCTCTCGGACAACTGCGCTCCCGGCGCAAGAATTACGTGCATTCACACACTGACGGACTGACGGAACCAGATTTGCGTGGACTGAAACGTGGAAGTACAAATAGACTAACAGTCAGAGGTAAATATGTTAGTTGGATAGTGAATAAAAACACAGACATGCGGAAAGAGATGCAGATACACAGCCTAACACTTGGACAGAGTAATAGATAGAGACATATACAGACTCGCAGAAGTTACGTGTTACATTTACTTTGGAAAAAAAACAACCAGACAGACAGATAGATACTCAACCATTGTGGCGTGGCAACACACACACATTAAATAAGCATTACATTGACATAAACACATATGCACACAACACGCAGTGGCTATTAAACAGACATAACCACATGCTCGACTCTACACAACCGTTATTCTAGGGTTTCACTGACAATTGAATCATTCCTGTTAACTATGTGGTATCAATAATAGCCTCCTCCATCTGATTGTTAACCTCCCTCTTCCCAGCTCCCTCTCCTCTTTTCAATTCTGCTGTCAGCTGCAGACAAACAGACGCAATAATTCACGGAGTCTACCCGTTTTAGAAACTAGTTATGTCTTGTTACAGCTCTTTTTATTTTTCTCTCTACTGCTACCCACTTCTAACAGCACCAGGCAACAGACATAAAAACAAACTTAAAGGTGTGTCATTTGTTCTAGTAATTTTTCTGAAATGTAACATCACGTGTGTCACTTCATCATGCTCGGAATGTCAACTGGCCCCCAACCTTCCAGGCTTATTACATTTGTTTCATCTTGTAAAGTGAAACCACAACAAGCAAAAGCATTAGGAAGTTATTAATTCCTACATTGCACTGCCTCTGGTTCAGTCTCGATTGCGCATTATTACATGGGAATAGCGAACCCATAGGGATCTATGGTGTCACGAAAGTAAACAATACGTGAACTAATTGGATGTTATAATTGACACTCAGAGAATGAAGCAGGATGCAGCAACCATCAGAGAACATCGGTCACTAGGTCAGTAAACGGCCCCTTTTCACGCATTAAGGCGCTTTGGACATATGTTAGTTAGTTAGTTGCATATCCTTTACAGGACGTCACAGTCAACCCTAGCATTTTTGCTGTTTGTGATCTCTTGGCAAGGTTACGTTCAGTACTTTGCCAGTTGCTTTCTGAACGACCGGCTGCCCATACCTTTTCGTAAAAAAAGCCAACACAAAAGCTGTTTGCTGCCAAATCGCCTGCAGTTGGGCATATGCAGCTGGACCATATATTTATAAACCAAACGGCAATAGGTAGATGTTGTGGTCTGTATCACTCCGGCGGCCTTTATTTCCCAGTACCTTCTTGGGTTTAGTTTAGTTTATTTTAGTTTAGTTTAGTTTAGTCGACTGATCAACATCACGGCACATGGGTGTAACCCATAAGTACTCCGTTCTACTCCTAACTCAAGCCTGAGTTCGGAGAATCTCAGCTCAGTGCACGAACTCCTTAGCACCGGCGAGGATCCTGAAATACTTTGGCTACTCTTTTTCGATTTCCAGCTGCCAAGGGATTTTTTACGTGCACAATAATACACACGGGCGTCAGATCTCACTACCCAGAGACCAGGGGAAATTTTGTTACTGGATGTCCACGTAAAAAAATCCTGGTCCTCACCGGGGCTTGAAGCCGGGATCCCCAGCACTCGAGACGGACACCATACCTCGAGACCACGGTGCTCATTTTAGTCTGGCTCGACCCGTGAGCACATATCAATTTTAAAAATCCTATCCGATCAGATTCGAACCTACGCCCGCCGGGCCTATAGTCAATCATCTTGAGATTATGCCTGGCTGCTCGCAGTGAATATATGGTGCTAGACAGATGACATGTGTCCCCCACTCTATATCACATCGGCCACATTAACATCCCACAACAAGTCCTGATACAAATCGTAGACTGGGTAGTTCTGACAGTTTAGCTAAATTATAAAACAAAAGCCCTTGTCTGACTAGAGATCCATTACCAATACCACAGAACCGGCGAGCACACATCCTATTTACTGCGCTATCGTGGTTCCCGAAGGCTCAAGCGTACTTCATTTATTACAATCCTGCCTTTAAGTAGCCCCTTATTTCTTCACATGCCTCACTTTGCTTCATTTCATTAACTAAAGGTTCGTTGTGGCCAGCTGCAGTTGTGCTTCGTGATTTGGTTCAGTATGTGGTAAACCCCATCGGCATGCCAGTTTCTACAGTGGGGTTTCCTGTTGATTTCTGAATGCTGCTTGTGTAGGGCATCTTTGTTATCTAAATGTTATTTCTCTGAAACTGTTTCGGTAAGTGGCATTTAGAATTCCTGAGTGATGTTGTTAGATACCATCTAGTTTGAAAATCACCTGGATAAATTGTTAAATTGTTAACAGGTCTGTCTGTGACCACACGTATTGTTGGAAGACATTCTATACTGAATCTGTGTACGTTGTTCTAAAGAGGTGTTTGAACTATTTAAGTTAGGTTATCTGAACTCGATCTATAATTTACAGTTTACACGCATACAGACATGCTGCTATGACCAATGTCTGTATTAATCTTACATATCGGTCTGGCAAATTTCTGTATATTAGTTTCTACCTTCTAATCTGTGTAGGTTTATTGTTCTTATTTCTTCGCTTATTTTTCTTAATAATTTATATATTCTTCTTCATATAGCTCATGCCTTGTGACAACTGATGACAATTTTTGCCCACAATTTTCAGTCTCACTTCTGATACCAATGTTGCTTCAAGCCATGATGTCAAACTGTCCAACACGTTCTTTCTCTGACTTTCTCTGCCTCCCCTCCCATTTTCCAATATAACATATTCCAGTTGTCCCCTTATCGTGACGTGTCCAAAGAAAGTGGACTGCCATGTTCTAATGCGAGCAACCAATTCTCAATGTGAGTGACGTCTTGCCAGATATCTTCATTTAGCTTTGTTATGGTCCATGGTGTTCTCATCATTATTCTATAAATCCACATCTCTCCAGTTTCCATAAAATTCCACACTAGTTATTTATTTATCTATGATTCTCTTCCGCTATATATTATAGCTACTTGAAATGCCTCTCTGAGAATCAACAAGTGTGCATTTATTGTAATGATGGTATTGATTCAACCTTCACTATCTGCCGTTAGCTGCCGTTTTCCTGAGTTGATTTCCATTCCAGATTTTATAGAAGTGTCAAGACATATCATTTTATAGAACTGTTTAGCTGCTAATTAGTGTAATGTGTGTTTGTATTCACCAGTAGTTTCTGTGTCATGGCCATACCATCAGTTCATCATCGCGTTCACTTCAATTGTACTGTAAATTCGTTAAAAGGACACTTACTAAAATCGTATATCTGAGAAAGCGTGGTTTGTGATGGCTACCAGCCACGACATGTTCCTGCAGTTGCAGCACAATTGATTCTCAGTATTCTTCTTCTGCTGCGTTCATCCGGAGTGTTTTTTCTTCCAGATGTAATTGCGGTGTATTGATATGCACCCTTGGGCCTTGACCCTTAGGCCAAAACATCCGACTTTTGCGTGCGTTTTTGACCAGGTCAGCATTCCTGGGATTTCTCAGTATTCTATTTTGGAGAAGTGCACTTGACAACACCCTTGCCGATACCTTACTTCCAGTGGTAGAATCACTACGTCTAATCCCCCTTTCTGCCGTGTGTCCATATTGAAGAGGTAGAAGGACTCCAGTGTTCCAATGACCCCAAGAGCTATTCTGACTTTATTGCTGCTACTGGAAGGGGGCCCCATGATGGACAGGTCAAGGGTTAGGAACCAGACTAACATGGACACAGATCTGCTGCCTTGTGTGTAGCTGGGGAATGTCAAAAGCTAGGGAAAACAAACCAGAATAAATGCGTGTCGAAACCTGGTGTACTGAGCCGCAGCCTTGACGAAACAGTGCAGCACATTTCACATTTTGATTGATGATGAAGATACACCTATTTAGGTACAATGTAGACAAAGATGATGTAACAGATACAAGTATTAAAATAAGAATATAAAATACAAGAGGTGTTTTTATAGCAGTGTGTGGAAGTGAAACGAAATTAAATGTAGCAATAAAATTAGAATATACAGTTCTAGCTTTAAAACAACACTACTAATAAGTAGGAAGCATTCAATAATTTATGGCTGCACAACATATACGGGCTATAATTCTATGACAGAATCATCAATGTGGAGATCATGGAGAGAACTATAGAAACTCCAGTGAATCAAAAAATGAAGAACACACGTTGGTGCTGGATGGCACATGCATGGAGCAAATCTGAGATGGTAAGCCTTTGTGTGTAATCCACGGACCAAAATAAACAAAAATAGAGGAGGGCCTACAAATAAACGGAGAAGAGAATTAGAGATAGAAATGAATAATGTAGAGAGGGCATCGATGCAGCTGCATGTGGTAGCTAATGATATGCAAGCTTAGAGAAAGTTGGTTAAGGGCATAACTTGTCATGTAAGATATACGGCGAAAGGAGAAGAAGGCAATTGTTGTTACTGAGAATACTCTGCAAGTGGTTTCAAGAAGTTAACGTTCTGGGGCAATTTATTTCATGACATAACCAAGTAATTTCTGTCACACTTTATCAAGTGTCTTAAAATAATTGACACATTTTTCTGATGCTTGTTGTATTTTTGACAAAGCAATCTGGGTTGAAGTTCTGTTCTGAGGTACTTCTCTAATCACGAAATACAACTTCCAGATGCTGCATTGAGCTAAAGGAAAACAAATTGCCATACTTCATCGAATTTATATCTGTTGTTCTTATATACCACAGTCAGATTTTACATTCTTCAAGATAGACTCCCGGTCGTACTGTGTTCTGTTTTCTTGTGTTTCGTTGAATATTATGACACGTTTTCTCTGTCTTCTATTAAAGCTAAGAAAACTTATAATCATCTTGCATTTTTTATTGGTTCTTTCTCTATGTGAAGTTTAACACATATTCTTCATTATAAAACTGTGTTACTTCCATGATGCTTTCTTTCTATTTTCTGTGTAGTGTAAGATTGTCAATATAAACTATGACATTTATTACCAGTCTTATCCGTGTCTTAGAAACTTTCCAGTTTTATCTGCCTGGTATTCTGTCCAGTTTCATCATTATCCGGTGTACTGTCCATTCTTATCTATGTCTCAGATATTGCACCGTCTTATCTGTGGTTTGGATATTGTTCACCCTTATATGTGTCTTGTATACTGTCCATTCATATCTTCATATTGTACACTCATTAGTCTAATCTGTGTTTTGTATGATGCCTGATGTTATCTGTCTTGTATGTTATACAACACTATATGTGTTGTATGTGTTGTATATACTATTGCTTAAACTGCAACTGGTACCATTGCTACTATCTTCGCTGCGTGTTGAAGATGATAACGGAGTAGGTATGGAAATGACCCGAATACGTTTACTATTGAGCTTTAGCACTGCATTAACATACCAGTTCCGTTTTATCCGTCTCTTGAATACTACTCGGTATCTGTGTCTTGTATGATCGCAGGTATTATCGATGTCTTATAAGGTGTTCAATGCTACTTCAGAGGTTGAATTTAATACTAACATAGAAAACAGATGCATGTGAACAATCAGAATCACCAACATCCATAGGGATGGTACATACTGATCATCATAACTTGTATAATATGTCTTCACTACATCAGTCAACCAGTATTCCATTACATTCCATCCGCATTTATAAACTAGAACAAAAGCGTTTGATCGGCGTGATTTCGACCACATCATCTGCCAAGTGGCGATTGTTCTAAACTACTATGGGTCTAACACACTAATAATAAATAAATATTAGTATAACTATAATAAAAATTTGTTGACAGAGAAACAGAAGAAGACAGCGTGAGAAAATTGTTTACGGTCTTGTGTCATGGCACGGACAGGAGTCAACATACGAACTAATCCATGCTGCCGGAGATCGCAGTTTGTGGCGAAGCATGATCGCCCACGTTAGTGGGCAAGGCACTGGATAATGAACTAAAATATTAAGAGTACATTTAATACAGCCAGTGTAGTAAAAATAATAGCCATTAACAACCGATCAATCATTGAAGATATGGCCAGCAAGGAAGGAATGTACGATTACGATATAGGCAAAGATGAACCCTCCCAGGCATGCATCAATGGACGTCGTCTAGCACACAAAGGAACGTGAAAAGATTGAACCACACTATGAACCACCTTAATTATGTAAGCTGGGCTGGAGAAGGAGTCTAAACGAGTTGAAAAGTTTTTTAATTTAATTTTTTCCTCCTACAAATCTGTAGAGCGTGTTCAGGCGTGACGAAAGGTGGTGCGCTTTTCACAAACGTCTGTTTCTCATGAAACTACAAAATATACTTCACTAGCAGCTGCCCGGCTTCGCCCAGACTCTGGCGGGGATTTATCTATCTATCTATGTATCTGTCTGTTTGCTTGTCTGTCTGTCTGTCTGTCTGACCCGGCCCGGTTTCGCCCAGCCCCTGGCGGGGAGCGTCTCATTAAATTCATATAAGTAGTCATTATACATTCAAATACATTCTCTAAGCGTACAGAGTATGCGTTCGGCCCCTGGGCCCTCGCAGCTAATTTATTGGTTGCAGCTAGAAAATTTCATTTAATGTTAGGATTATTTAGTTTTTTAAATGTTGACGTATAATTTGTAAGTTATGGTCGAACACCAAATTTGATGTCTAATGTAGTGCTTTTTGATAAACAATATTTTTTGTTTTTCTGTCTGGTGCGTACACAAATAAATCAGAAGCATTTCCAACGCGTGAGCAGGCCACATATAGTCTGTCCATGTGTGAAGCACGGATTTTCCAAATTTAGTCCACACACTTGTAGCGATTGTCCCTGTGCTTTGTTGATCGTCATGGCAAATGCAAGTCGCACCGGAAACTGCAGGCGTTTGAATTCGAATGGCATGTCTGTTGGAATCATTGGGATGCGAGGCAACAGTACATCAAAGGATAGGCTTCTTCGTTTTTTAGACACCAAAAAAAAAAAACAACCTGCATTTTAACAGGCGTGCTGCGTGTAAGGTATGCATAAGGTATGCACATCCACAACATTGAATGAAAAATGTGATGTTGACACACACGCGGCCAATTTTTTTGTAAAAACAAAAACAAAATCAAGAATATACCCATTTAATTGTGTACTGACCTTCTCTCTGCCAAGCGAACGGAAAAAACAAATGCTTCGAGTACTTCAAAAGTTCCACTCCGAAAAAAGTACAGAAATAAAATTCTAACGTATCCAATCTAAAATAAATCCATTATTTTTAATGAACACTGATTTTAAAAACATAAAAAGATTTGTTAGAAAATTTTCACTATTTATAAACATTATGAAAATGCCTTAAAGATTATATCATTATTTATTATAACTCATATGCCTGTAGATAACTATAGACAAAAAGGTTATAAATCTTTGAAAACAATGCAACAATCTAGACATAAAATAATAGTGATGTTATTAAAAGTTATGACCCATGAAATAACTTTTCTTATGTTAAGTCCCCTTGATGGAAACGATAAATATTAGCTGCCCGGCCCGGCTTCGCCGAGGCTCTGGCGGGGATCTATCCATCTATCTATCTATGTATCTATCTATGTATCTATCTATGTATCTATGTATGTATGTGTGTATGTATGTATGTATGTATCTATCTATCTATCTATCTATCTATCTATCTATCTATCTATCTATCTATGTTCGGCCCGTTCCCGTTAAAAATATAGATAGAATAGAAGAATAGATAGAAAATATGATTGGAAGAGATCTATCTAAAGTAAACTTGGCTCCCGTTCCCGACTATCTGTCTGTCTGACAGTCTGTCTATCTGTCTGTCTATCTGTCTGTCTGACCTGGCCCGGCTGCATCTCATTTAATTCATATAGATTTCTATAGCCAGGGGACTTAACTTAAAATATAACAATGCTATTAAAAGTTATATCCCTTTTTGTCATATATTTTTATATTTTCTTATGTTCAGTCATGTAATTACAAAATTAAATTTTAGGAAGTTAATAGCTGATAGCTGATAGATAAAACTATGGCAGTTTGTTGCACAGGAATGAAAGGAAAACGTGTAGAAAATTTCATCTCAATCGGTTGGACCGTTCGCGAACGCGTAAAGGACGGACATACATACATACATACACACAACGATTTTTTTATATATAGATAAGCGTAACTGGTAAAGAAATGTACTATCAAACTAAGATTAGTAGAATAGCAATAACGAGAAATCATAGTTTTCAATTCATTTTCTTTTTCCAGATATTTTAGTACTAAAACAAATCACAATACACATGATTAGCATGAAACAACTCGGAACACATTAAAGGAAAATTGAAATAACAGGAAGACATGAATGAGTGAATATTACAACGCTTTGCATTTTAATTTCAAGAAAGGCGGGAACGTAAGGCTGCATTTTGATTCTTCTAAGATATTCTTTCCATTTCGGAAATCCCGTTTTAGTAAAATGCTAACAACTCTGTGAAACATTGTCACGCCAAGTCTCTAAGCACTCATCCCACTAGAGTAGCGAGAATTAGCATCGTTATCTGCGCACGCGCTGGCACAGGAAATAAAAACACGGCCAATTGCGCCAGTCATCCAATTTCCGCCAGAGAAGAATGCCAACTGGAGTCTCGTCACTGAGAAGAAAACAAAATGTATGGACGAGTGTGGCCAGAAACACAACTTTCCTCGGTTGTTATTGTGTAACGTGTGTTAACTGAATATGAGTGCATGCAGTCTAGGTGAGAAATTGTTTCCTCTCATGAAGAAAATAATTTCTTCAATATTGCATTAGTTTTTCACCGTAAGGTATATTGTATATCTTTTATCAAGGGTTTGGCTCTCGTGACATTTTTGTGACACTAAATAGGTCGTCACACCGTCAATGATATGAGTGAGGTGGGCAAAGATTCAATGTCAACTTTCGTCGTTCGCTACGGCAGGGAAGTCTGGTCACCTCACCCTCCGTGCACAAAAGCCCGAAAATGTGATGAGCCAGACATTGCACATAACGATACAATATGTGCATATACCCACAGCAATATATGTACTTACCCACAGCAATATATGCACATACCATATATATGTGCACCTAACCACAGCAAAATGTGCACATATTCACATATGTATGTTCACTTACCCACAGCAATCTGTGCACATAGCCACAGCAATCTGTGCACATACCCAAAGCAATATGTGCACATTCCCACATCAATTCGTGCACATACTCAAAGCAATATGTGCACATACCCACAACAATCCGTACATATATTCAAAGCAATATGTGCACATACCCACAACAATCCATGCCGGAAAAGGCGGCTGTTTTGTGGTGCTCTCTGGACAACAGGATTGTAAGAGCTGATGTCCCAAGCCTCGCGATAGATGGTAGAAATGTCAGCAGAGAGAACAAACTGAAGTATCTGGGGATCACATTTGACAGGAGCCTATCCTTCAATGGACCATGTGGAGACGGTCGTGACAAGAACTCAAAAGGGACTCAATGCACTTAAAACTATGGCTGCAATGGACATAGAGCAGACAATGCTTTTCACACTATACCAGCACTTGATCCTCTCAGTAATTGATTATGGATTAGGTCTGCTCACTGTCTCAGAGAGTCAGCTGGTGAAGTTAGAGCGCATACAGAATGAAGCTATGCGGGTCATTCTGGGATGCACTAGAGACACCCCAGTAGTGTGTATGCGTTACATCCTTGGTCTGCCGACTGTTGCTGGTAGCTCAAGGTGATGCAGACGAAGGCATACCTCAGAGTAGCTGCAGACACAGACCACCCACTGCATGAGGCGCTGGACGCAGTTAAGGGTCAGCGACTGATAAGAGGGAAATCATGGATGGCTCAGGCGGAGGATACGATCAGACAGGTGTGCCCCCTGGAGAACATTAGGCGTGGAGAGGAGTGGGTCAGAGTGCCAGCGGAGCAGTCAGACTTGTGCAGAGTTATAATCACATTAAGCCGGGAGTGCAGGGAGTGGCCAGCAGGGGCCACGGAAGTGGAAATCCAGCAACTAATTCAGGACAATGCTCACTCGAGTGATGTATTATCTACACAGATGGTTCGGTGTCAAGAGGTGAGAGAAGTGGCTGGGGTTCATAGCCAAAGCTAATGGTCGATGTTTGGGGCAGGAGAGCCTGGCATATGATACCACAACATCCAGCTTAAGAATGGAAGTGGAGGCAGTCACTGCGGCTCTCCGCTGGATGGAGAATACGACACACACACACATCGTGATTGTAACTGACTCAGAAAGCATGCTGACGAGGGTGAGGACGGGCAGACTTCGTGCGGAGTGGCTTGCTTCGCTTCGGAGGTCACGGGTGACAAGCATCGCCTGGATCTTTTCTCCGGGGCATGCCGGTGTGCTGGGAAATGAGCAGGCAGACAGATTGGCTGGCTCTGCAGAACTTGGTGGAGTATTGATACATGACAAGGCAGACGTGGTTGCGGCCTTGTGGGAGCACGTGCACACCTCGGAGGAGCAAATGGATTACCATGGTCTGGCAAGAATGAGACAACGAGGAGTGACGAAGGGATTTGGCCGACGCTCAACGCTCAAGGGATAGGCGAGACGGACTTATAATCAGATTGCTACTGGTACTATTAGTGCTGGAACTCTTCGCTGGTTGCTGAGGATGGGGACAGAGCATTTATGGGAATGCCCCGAATGCTGTGATGTCGATTCCTAAATCAATCAATCAATCAATCAATACCTACCGCATGCTCCTACTACGGAACTTGTTTTTATATCGTGTTGTTTTTTCTTGTACCCAACGGCTTCATTTCTTATTTATGTAACAATGTAACAAGTACTCGTGTAAAACACCTCAGATAAGGCAAACGAGTTAGAGGTAGAGTAACTACAAAGCGAAACGAAGATATAGACTGAATTATACACTGTCTGCGATACATGTCAAAATCAACATTCCAGTTCTTTCACAGCCGCATGCATATTTTAATGCCAATGCTTGTAATTATACTTCAGTGAGCGACAAAACACACCTTGTAATTAAAGAAACAAACGAAATGCAGTAAATATTGAAACAGTGACAAAAAACAAGAGAATTCGTTAGCAAAAATCCCAAAATAGAGAATCGAAACACTCTTCAAATAAACCACTTTTCAGTTAGTGAAAAGCTGTAAATTCAAGTTTTGAAATAGAAACAATAAAGGCAGAATAAACGTTACCTGACACAACCTTATAAAGTAGGTGTACAACAGGGTATGAAAATCAACATTTTACAAAATAGAAACAAATGCATCTAAAATAATCATGTGAAATATTAACCTTCATCTTTTGCCATTTATTTTCCCGTTGAGGCATTGGCCTTCACCAACTCACTCCAAGCCTCCCTATGTTTTGCTATGCCCTGCAGCTGTCTCGTGTTCACTCAATGTTATTCACCTCTGTCATTACTTTTCTTCTCCGTCTTCTCGATCTCCCACTATTTCATTCGCAATGTGTGTTCAAGAAAAAAGAGGCTGTAGTTATATTATCCTAGGTTTTTTTTTTGTTCAATGTGTCCTGCACGGAGCTTGTGACTTCCTAAACTCTTGATTCACTTTTATGTGTTTAGTTTTCTCTTATTTGCTGATTCTGACATGCTATTTTAGCTGCACTATTCTGCGCAGACACCAATGAATGAACGTTTGTAGTTTATTATTAATTCTTGTAGTTGTTCACCATGCTGTTGATCCACGGAGTGGTTCTTATTTAAAATTGCAGGTAGATACTCCAAGTTTAGTGCTAAGATTTAATTCTGTCGACTTGAATAAATAATCTTGTGCTGACTTATTAGAAATACTAATAGTTATTATACATCCCAGTTATAAACCTGAAGTGATCAACAGATCAACAGACCTTTACAACAACAAAATCCAAATGAATGTTTGCTAACTAGATAACCGTTAAAATTAAAGGGCTATTTCTACACGCGTTAAACGTACTGGTCATATGGCACAATCCGCAGATTTGTATAGACCAATCGGCTCTCCGGAGATGATGTGGTAAATATAACTGCGCCGTCTTTTCTTTAAGCGACATTTCCTGTTGCTCATTTTATTCTAGGTCCCAACTCCCAAGCCCAGGCAAATTTGGAACATCATTCCAATGCAAATTCGAATCCATGAGCATAGAACCGGTAGTCAAGCGTGATAGTCACTACACTAACTGTACCTTTATAAATCAAAACCAAAAACATGCATGAAAACATGAATATATGCTACACAGATGTAACACAGCTTCGTCCAACCAAAATAGAATGCATATTCTTTGGTATAGCTTCCTTTCTTTCATCGCTAGAAATGTCTTTCTTTTCCCTCGTTACGCTTAGGTATTGCTTCCCTTTCCATCGTTAGAAATGGCTTCCTTTTCCCTTATTAGATGTTGTTCCTATTCCATGGTTAGATATTTTTGTTCTTTCCATGGTAAGTATTGTTCCTTTTCCATGAATAGGTAATGCTTTCTTTTCCATCTTCAGATATTGTTCCTTTTCTATCATTAGGTAATGCTTCTTTCTCACACCGTTTCGTGTTGCTTTTTTGTCTTCCTTCATTAGGAATAAACATCTTCTATCAAGTATGCCACGTGCATAGTTTTCTAAAGATTTTCCCAGGCCCTCAAGTCCACCCTCGCAGGCTCGAGTGCCATATTTTCCCAACCCCGTATGTAAATGAGTGCTCCGCTGAGAATATGTCCCAGATGACGGGTGAACATTGACCGGTCAGCATTTACAGGATCGTGGACATTGTGTTATTCGACAGATCCCGTCATTATGCGTGTATTGGCGAGAGCTTTTGAAAGAGAAGATACGCGGTGAAAATATCCCAAAAGGGGAAATCAAGCAACTTTTTTCCCAAAACGTCTTTTTTTTCTTTTTTTTGGAAAAAAATCTAAAGGCCCGGGGTTCTTTAAAATAAAAAACCCCCTTGTAAATTTTTTGGGGGGGGGGGGGGGGGGGGGAAAATTGGGGGCGGGGGGGGGGGGGGGGGGGGTAAGAAAATTAGAGGGGCATTTTTCCCAAAATTTAAGGGCCTTTTTAATCTCGTGGCACTGAGGGGGAGGTGAGTTTCAATAAGGTGGTGGGAAAAAAACAGAAGGGCCCACTGCGACAAAGCAGGGAAATGAACATTATTAAATTTAAAAACCAAGGGGGCCCACACCCTCCCCGTGTTTTTTCGAAATGTTTAAATCACTTTGTTTATATCTATGGATATATTTTAGGTGGGGGGACATTTTATAAAAAACCTCAAAGCTCCCTGACAGGGAAAAAGGGTGGAAAGGGGTACCCACACGTAATTATTTTCCCCCCCCTTAGTATTTAGGGGGGGAAAATTGGGCCCATCTTTTCAACCTACTTCTGCAGCTTTTGGTTATAATTTACGCCCGTTTTGGTGTATGCATTTTTATATTCTTTCCTAATTTTGTTCTCCTATTTAGCGTAAAACAGAAATTGTTATATTTCCCCCTCGCTCTTCGAGTTCCCTTGCCCCGTTTAACCTTGCGGGGTCTTTTTTAAAAAAAAATAAAAAAAAAGATCTTTTTTGGAGTAAACTATACTAAACTAGTTTTTGGCCGGGGAAAAATCCCGTTGTATATACTGATAATCAGCTACAAAAAGGGCCTTTGGGAAAATATCGGAATGAGAAAAGAACGATCGCCCACATCAACTGAAAGGCACTGATGATGATGATGATAACTTTGGGACATTTTCAGGTTTTTTGGTTTTTTCAAGTTTAAGGAATGGGAAGACAGCACCGCCCCAAAACCTTTCCCTTTGTCGAAATCCTCGACAGGGTTCGCGGGTTTACAGGGGTTTTACTATTTTTTTTTCCCCTTAAGTAGCGTAACACATTTTTGGGGGAAAAATCTTTTCTTTGGCATCATTTTTTCACGATGATGGGTTTTACATGTAAAATTTTCCCTTTCCCCCCCCGAGGGTGGCCCGAAACCAAAAGCCCCCAAATTTTCTGGGCCCGTCTTTACAACAGCATCATAGTTTTTTTTTTTTAAATTTTGCATACCCCTTGCGGCCTTTAAAGTCAAAAACCAGCATTTTTCACGTTTTTGATGTACAAGGAAAATTTTTTTCAGGGGTTTTTCCATTGCTTTTAAAACCCCGGGTTTCCCTACCAAACACGTTTAACACAACGGGGCCCACGGTCTGCTGCAAAAATCGGCCCCCCCCCGGCTGTTTTTTTCGAACGCCTGGAAAGGGCCGGCTCACAAAACCCCCTTTTCGAAACCCCTTTGGCCAGGGGGAGAGGGCATCGGGGTTTTACACTTTTTAAAATTTCCCTGTTTTCACTCTTTTAAAAATAATTCTTTAAAACTCCAAAATTTTTTTTTTAAACATTAAATAATAAAATTTTATACCCCCCTTTTAAAAGGGGTTGAATTCTGTCAACAAGGGCATATATTTTCAGACTCAGAAATACAAAGGGGAAACCTCAAGTAACATACGAGTTTTTAACTGGGTAGACCCTGCTAAAGGCATCAAGCCACATGTGAGACGATGTGGGCCAAAATGCAGCCACTCTATTGTGCTTTGGCTTTTCTTTTAAATTATTTTAGAAACGAAATTTTAAATGATCCTAACAAAAGCACTGCCCCCGGGGTTTTTATTTGGGTTGCTTTCAGAGCCGCTCAATGCCCCCTTAGGCATTCTTTTTTTTGGTTATGTTAAAAACCCTCCTGCGTTTCCCGGGCAGAACTGTTTTTGGAAGGGATGGTGGATTTTTTGTTTCCGTGCAAGAGGTAAGGTGACATAAAAAGAAGTGCGCAATTAGGTTTAAATGGAAGCTAAAATAAACCCCATAAACAGTACAACCCATATGAAAAATACAACATCTGAAACTCCACACGGGTGTCGATTGTGAACATGTGGTTTACTGATGCACCGAATTCAAGTCCTGGTTATGGGCATTGTTTCCTTCGTTAGCTGGCATTGAACTCAAGCGTAGTCCATACACGAGCTACTAATTCTAGTGCACTGGACTGATTTTTGAGGGTGTTTAGCTTTCCCAATTACCAGTGTTCCTCGCCATCAGTGAACCCACTCCAACTTTAGAGGTACTTGTAATTTACTTCCGCAAGTCAAGAACGAGAAGTCAAAATTTCGGAATATAGAGACTGATCGTTGTAGGGGTTGAACCAGCTAACACGGCATCAGCACACCGGATATTCAAGAACGAACGCTCTTATCCATTCTAACATGCTGACCTCCCATATGGACATATGTACTGACCTAGGTGTTGTAGAGGTGCTATGTACTCAGTGGCGCCCTTTCTTAGGGGATAGTGAGGCGCCTAGTTCCACCATTCCTGATCCAGGATTCGAAATGATCGAGGGCGGTAAGGAAGCAGATCGCTCGACATTGTTTTCGATGGGTTGATGCGCCGTTCGTTCAGAAAGCAATGGTATCTTCTTTTTTCTCTCTCTCGCATATCCTTTTACAGGACATAGCTGTGAACACCAGCATTTTACAGCTGTCGTTGATTTCTTGGCAAGATTCCGCTCAGTAGTTTGCCATTGCTTTCTGAGCGGCCGGCTTACTTATCCCTTACGTTACCAACGCGGCGAGAACCGCTTTCAATTATCGCGCGCTGCGTTACCCTACGTAGATAAACGGGACTGTGGAGAAAGTCGTTTAACCCCTAGGCCAGGGACACTGGCCAATGGCATCTACTGAACTCAATCGTCTCTGTAAATCACATACAGCCATTAAATGTTGCGATTGACTGCAACACCCTGCTAATGACACGCAGCCAGCTTTATGTACACATGACGTGGCAGCAACGGTGCCGGTGGAAGAATCCTCTGTTGTCCTGTTTGTCGCATTCTTTAAGTGCCTCCAAATTAACTCTCTTTTGTGATATCCCTGTCCATTTCTATAACAAATAGCTTGACTACTGCATGATCCACCTACTGTTTTATTATTTGAGGATAATTCAGTTTATACATCTTAACTGTTTATTTGTTATCGTTAATCAGTGTAAGATATTGACTGGCACTTTGCCGTCTTGACAGACGATAGTTTGTAAAATGGAGTTATACCTCTCCATAACACAAAGCCTGGGCTGGATTTAGAGACCATGTGTTGCCCATGTAGCATGATCTCTCTCTCGGCCTCTCAAGTGTACTCCAGAGGTAAAGTAACACCAATACGTCTGGAACAGGACAACCTGCAGAAGCTGCCGGACCAGCAAAACAATGCTCTAACTGTCCGCCTGTCGGAGCTTCGATCCTAGACCAGTTGCAAACCAAAGATTAGGGCCTGGCCTGCCATGCCATGACATTCAGTCTTTAGGTTGCATTTCGCAGCACTAGGATAAGGTTGTAACGTATTATGCAACCATTATAAATAATACACATAATGTTGTCAATTATTGTTGGATAAAAATTGTGACCACAGCAAAAGAAATGTCAGAATGAACATAACTATTGGTAAATTTCTAATCGAAGAGATATATAGAATGTTATATGTGTACTAGTCTTATTTTTAAATACATAGAAAACAATAGTACAGGTCCAAACATTGGAAAGCAGTTCTGTGGTAATCTGACAACTTACTACTATCAAGAGTTATCCAGGAGTTATCCAAGAGTTATCAACGCAGAGGTCAACGCGCTCATTTATGAACACTCAGATAGCCCCGAAGTGCTCATCTATACAGATGGATCTGTTGTAAAGCAGCAGAGAAGTTCGTGGGCATTTACAGCCCGTTCAGCGGGCCGAACCGTTCAAGAATCCAGTGGTGCCCACTCTATGACCACGAGCAGCATGACGATGGAGGTGATGGCAGTTACACAGGCTCTTATATGGCTGGAATCACAGCATTATACCAACGTGTGTGTACTAAGTGATTCAATGACCATGATTAAGAAGGTCGAAGCTGGATCTGTACGTAGAAGTGGACTGAGTCACCTTCATATTCGTCCCGGGACATGCGGGAGTCGAGGGAAATGAACGAGCTGATAAACTGGCTGGCTCTGCACCCCCTGTAGATGGCCAGCCCATGGATCGTGCCGATGTTATTAACGTCCTTAAATATTTGACGAGAACAGAGGACTTTGGCGTCAGTGAATCCACATCGCTGTCCAGGATGAAAGACTTGGGAGTAGGAATCGGCACGGCCAAACGCGAGAGGTACATCGGGAAAACGAGGTGCCTCGTCAACTAACACAGAACTGGCACTATTAGCCACCGGACGCTTATGCATATGCTGGGGGGGGGGGGGGGGAGGGGGAGGATCTGAGCACCTATGGACCTGTCCGGAGTGCAATGAAGATACCCAACTGATAACTGATAACTGAAGAGTTATCCAGATGTCTCCGGTGCTGTTCAACGCCTACACTATGAGAATCACCAGCGAACAAATCATAGGACCGGGGAGGACATTGTCGTATGCAGACGATGCATTGTCAGGGTAAGGACGGAGATCAGGTTGCTGTAGAACTACGAACCAACTCAGTCGTATAAGCACTTGGTGTGTTGAAGTTGGGGCAATGGTCAACCCAACAAAGGCAACAGTGACATGGTTATCATTAAATAACCATATTGTCAACACCCCAACACCAACTGTAAATCTGGGCTCAGAGACGGTGGAAAGAACGCAGGCTATGAATTACCTGGGGATACGATTTTATCGAAGCCTAGCTTATACTGAGCATGTAGTCCAGGTGATAACAAAGGCCAAGCGGGGCTGGCTGCGATGCAGGTGATGGCGGCGGCAAACTGTGAGCAGCGCCATCTATGTCTTCTTTACGACGGGCTGTTCTTTTCTGTTCTGAAGTATGCGATGGCGATTATGACTCTCCGCCATAAGCAGATAGATAGGATGGAAAGGATACAGAACGAAGCCATGCGCATTGTTCTTGGATGTACAAGAGATACAGCATGTAGGGCGATGCACTACTTTCTTGATTTTCCAAACATGAGGGACAGAATACAAATGTGCCAAGCACGTGCCTATCTCAGAGTTAATGCAAATACAAACACCCACAGCATTTCGAGATTAAAGAATATATAGGGCAGCAGGTTAAAAAGAGGGAAGTCGTGGATGAGTCTAGCCGAAGACATTCTTCAGTAGGTGTGTTCACTTGAGAACATAGAGCCTGGCGAGGAGTTGGTACAAGTGCCAACAGAGTTATGTATATCTTTTTTCTGTTTGCTTCCAACTAGACAGGAAATGAAGAGAAGAAAATCCAGCAGCTGTGGAGGCGGAAGTACAGGCTCTGATCTTCGAGAATTCATTAGAGAATAATGCTGTCATTTACACGGATGGGTCGGTCGTCCGAGGAGTAAGAAGTTCATTGACCTTTACGGTTCAGGCCGGAGGGAAAACTGTGAAGGAAGAGTCTGGCGCTTTTGCTTTGACCACATGCAACCTGACTATGGAAGTTATGACAGTAAGTAAAGCAATAACATAGCTCGAGACACAGACATTCAATCGGGCTTGTGTCCTTAGTGACTCAATGAGTATGCCCAGGAGGATAGAGATCGGGTGGGTCCGAAGAGAGTGGCTGCTGTCTCTGGAGCGGTCTCGGCTGGCAATGATTAGTTTCATATTCGTGCCAGGGAATGCGGGCGTACAAGGGAATGAGCAGGCTGACAGGCTTGCAGGTAGGGCTACTGTGGAAGGCGGACAAGCCATGGACCATGCAGACATTCTGAATGCTCTACGAGAAGTAAGTCATTTACGAGAACTAAGCGATGACTAGGAATCTACAACGATGGTCAGGCTGCGAGAACAGCAAGTTAAAAGAGGTGTGGCTAAACAAAAACACTACGCGGGAAGCCAAAGAAGAGTAATAAACCAAGACAAAACTGGTGTCGTGAGCCGCTGCGTCTTGCGGGAATTGCTGAGGAGGGGATCCGAACACTTATAGATTGAATGCTTCGATGTGCAACGAGGATGATCTGTCGACTAACTACCTAACTAACTAATAGTTATCCATATTCACATATCTTATCAAAGATATTTTGATATTGTCGTCGCCATCCCCCCCCCCCCCCCCCCCCCGAAAACTCTCCTGCTGATGTTACGAGATCTGGTGGACACCAGAGTCCTGCATTATGAGACAAAGCCCACATCAACTAGGAGTTAAAGCCTGCACTACTGTGTTCATTACCATATAATCTAACAACTATATGTCACGACACTGTCATTCCTAAGACGTTGTTACACAAGGAAAACGGCCATATCCAAAGAACCTAAGAGTCTGGTAAAATAATGTTTTAGCCATTGCCAGAAAATAAGTATTAATTAAGAAACACAGAAGACGACATTACCAACCCTCTTGGCTTAATTAACGTGGCTGTATTATTTCGTCCACAATGCGTGGTCACTTAGCCATAAGAAGTAAAGAAATCAGACTACCCCACTTATTACTCCATCCAGCGAGTTGTACTCAGAGTGCAATAACATAACGCCAGCCATACTGTCGCAGCTCCCGGCGAACATAATCAAGCAGCAAATGTGACATAAACTGAAATTGACATCCAGATAATGACAAGAGGCTTTACACGAAATCCTGCTACCGGAGATTATTAGATTCGCTGGGGGGGGGGGGGGGGGGGGGGGGGGAGAGGTACCTCAACGGAGTAGGAAAACCGCTTTGATTAGGGCTAGTGGAAATGGACATATTCTGTTGCCATGTCATATTGACCATTTGAATTCCGCACAAGACAAGACTATCCGCTACACATCCAATTATTTTCAAGACTGCTTAGTGTCAATGAGATTTATTTTATATTGCAATTACTCCTCCGATGCCATCAATTTTTCATGATTCTGTTCTCTTCTACTTCTAGAAAGATAACTAGAAAGAACGGGATTTTCTTCTCGCATCTCCCCACCTCCCGATATTTTTACATAGTAACTCTTTTGACAGTGATGATATTTATCACAGTGTCCCTCCCACTTTGGCAGTTGTGGTATCCACAGTGACTAGACGCGTGGCTGTGGTCAAGGGTTGGAACCCGCATTGGGGCGGATTTATTAACATGAACCTGGGATGTCGTGTTGATCCAATCTAAAACGAACACCGGGGAATGTCTTCTGAAGTCAAGGCGGCTGGCGTGATACCGGCCACATCACCAACCGTGGGCCGTGTAATCTATAACAATATTGATCTAGCATCGTGTGCCCAATGCGCCTTAGGATGCCCTATACTTACTTACTTACGACCACTTTAACGCTATCTAGTGTATATATGGAAGCGCACAATGATTTCCGGCGTCTGAAACTAGCCAGAGGGGCCCCGGTAGGTTTGTTGTTAATGAGTTTGCGTTCCAAAACAAAGGCCCGGATTCAATTCTCAACACTGGCATGATTCCTGTGTCCATCCATCACTGCTGGAGTATTCAGCGTCATCACATAGGTATCTTGATTTCTTGGAATTTTCCTGGGAAATGTTCGACAAAAGAAGCTAGCTGGAGTGTAGGCTGGCCACCACACCGCGCTGTTCCGTGGCTTATTATATGTGAAGGCTGGACACTATATACCTCAAACCCAGTATCTGAAATAGGGCTAATTGTAATGCATAAAGCAAATTACCTAATTAAAGCACATTAAAATGCTACACTATAAATTGTGGGCACCGTTGAAGTCTCATTCTGATAGTTTGATGATAGCCTTCTTCGTCTTCTTCTTCTTCTTCTTCTTCTTCTTCTTCTTCTTCTTCTTCTTCTTCTTCTTCTTCTTCTTCTTCTTCTGCTGCTGCTGCTGCTGCTGCTGCTGCTGCTTCTTCTTCTTCTTCTTCTTCTTCTTCTTCTTCTTCTTCTTCTTCTTCTTCTTCTTCTTCTTCTTCTTCTTCTTTCTTCTTCTTCTTCTTCTTCTTCTTCTTCTTTGTTCATTGGAGTGTTTTTTTTTTCGGACATGATTACGTTGTGCCTATTTACAGCAGAGTTGCGTTCTTGCGCCGTTAGGCCGACACATCCTACTTCTGCTGGCATTTGTTGACCGGGTTAACCTTCCCGGGAACTTCATACTAACTGTATGGTAATAGTTCCCTATTTTCTATATGGGTGTGGTCTCATATTGATTTTGTGTGGCACACGTCGTATAATGCGACAGGTATTATATTTCTATAATCCTAAAGATTCAATTTGGCAAGCTCACATTCCAGGCTCTTGATCTGTGAACCCAGCAACAACAGGCTGTCTGTCTATATTAATGCCTAAACATTCCCATGTTGTCCTCAGATTATGTACCACTCAACACTTGTCGGCTGCTGCCTGTGCTCCGGCTCCAGTATCTAAGCTGTAGAGCTATTTGTCAGGCACTTTGTGATGTGTAAGTTACATTTACAATGTCCCCGATTTAGTAGTAAAGAATCCTTGTACATGCCATGTGATACTGGGTATATGGTGCTAATCTCCCATCTTTATAGACAGGTCAGCAGTCGGCGAGTTGTGTGATCTGTATCACGGCGGATGCCTTTACTTTCCAAAACATGTCCTGGTGTTCATTAAACCCTGAGCTTTCAACGTTAGGTGGTTAAGCTGACATTGATATGAGCGGGGTAGGACGAGGGTTAGATGCCTGCACGCCGCTCTCTAGGGGAGGGAAGGACCTATTCCTCCTTGCACGCAGGCCTAAATAATGAGATGGTCTGAACACTTCATACAGACCACATATGGTACTTGTACTGTACTTATATTATTGGCTAGGTCGGCCCGGGAGCCTAAGCCAATTTTAAGTACCCGAACTATTGCGCATTCGACCTCATAACCACCAGACCGGCAGTCGAGTGTCTAGCCAGAATCTTCCCAAATTCTCACATAATCATGTGATTTACTATTTGTAATATCGGCTATGTCTGCTTCATGGCTATGGCGTTGCGGATGCAGTTCGTAATTCTGCTTACCCGCGTTTGAAACACAACTGCTCGTGATTTGGTGGCAGACAGCGCTGCACCGGGTTTTAACGAATTGGTATGGGGGGCGGTCGTTCAGAAGGCAATGGCAAACTACTGGACGTTAACTTGTCAAAACATCAACAACAGCAGTAAAATGCTGGTGTTGACAGCGATGTCCTGTAAAAAGGATATGAAAAAACAACAACAACAACAACAAATATCGTCTATAACTGGTGTGTGACTGCAGATGGCCAACCTATGAATCGTGTCGATTTTGTTAATGCATTCAGACCAGTGGTTCTCAACCGGTGGGGAATTCCCTCAAAAAAGGGGGGGGGGGGGGGGATTTAGGGTTTCCAGGGTGGAATTAAGACCACAGATTGGCAGCCTTAAAATGACTTCAGGCACAATATCCTATTAAGTGACAATTCTTTGACGTTTTAACTGTTTGTTTATTGTAATATGATTAATTTGAGAGTGTTAATTAAATATTATGAATATAAAAAATGAACATTTTGAGGCTGACAATTTTGGAAAGCGGGGAATTCTTCTTCTTTCATTCGCTGGAAAAAAAAGGGGGGGGGGGAGAAGGACATTCTGACATATGGTGAAAAGGTGCATGGGCCAAACTAGCTCAAGAACCACTGCTTTAGTGTGGAGAGCGGAGTACTATGAAGGCAGAGAATCCACGTAACTTACAACCATTTCGTATTAGTCGCCGGACGCATGGTGCATATGTTGAGGGTAGGATCTGAGCACCCCTGGACATGCCCGGAGTGTAAGAACGATACCCAAACAAACTAACTAGCTAACTAACTGACTGACTTACTAACTGACTTACTAACTGACTTACTAACTGACTTACTAACTGACTGACTGACTTACTAACTGGTGCGTGAGCCACGGTAGCGTACTATCTAGTGCCTTCCATAAATAAACACACATAGTATTGTTTGGGGCTCATAGAAGGAGAAGAGGAAAGTAGAGATTAGAGGACGCACTAGACAACATAAAATTGAAAGGTATAGTTACCGAACGGGATTCGAACCTGTTACCTCCAAATGACGACAGCGCCTCGCTGCAGGAACAAGTGTACTTCGACGCATGGCCAACTAGACACTACAAAAAAAAAAGTGTCTTCATTAGTCAGATCTATCATACACATGAACCTGCAACTATGGAATACGGACAGAATACGTATGAAACCATTGAGATAGCACTATAGGTCTCAAGACACCACCAATCATTATACATACATTCGCAACCTGTTTGAACATTACCTTAGTACAGACTACATGCCCCCATAAACAATAGCACAAAAAGACAATAATGGTAACTTATCTAAAACGACAACTAGCCAAAAAACATTCCCTTATGTATGGCACGTTACACCCTCCTTAGGTATTTATAATGCCCATGTTAAACACTGCCTCAGTGAGTCATTTGTTATTGATTATTTTTCATGCGTTTTAATGCTATTGTTCTTTTGTTGTCAAAATTTGCTTCATAAGTGATGTTGAATGAAAGAATGTATGAGAGGAAATAGAGAAGAAGGGCAGAATGTCAGACGGGCCTGCGTGCCCAATTCATAACCCTTTGAAAATAAAGACTTTCGTTCGTTCGTTCGTTCGTTCGTTCATAAAATGAGGAATGTTTTGTCCAATAAGGTATTGTCCTTACAAGTTAGAAAAAGAGATCTTCTCGATTGTCACATATTGGAATGCTATTCAATGCGGGGATTTCTTTATAGCATTGAATCGGGGTTCCAGGTCGATGCAGTCTAGAATGGGTACCAGAATTTGTCCGGGAAGTCAAGGCCATTGGCTTGACATTGAAAACACCATCCCTCGAGTGCCTATTGGTCTGTACAAACATCGGAGTAGAACCATACACACCAGTCCTTTACTGTACCCAACCCAGGTGTCTACATCGGCTTCCTCGCATCTTCACTTCTGATTTGATCCCTTCGGGTTTCAGGTCACAATTAAACTTCGCATGAGCCATAAAATCAACTCACATATTGCGCAAACACCTTTTCAAACACGGAATATATTCTCAATTCTTTAAACTTCAGCAGAGATAGAAAAACCATAGACAAGAAAGATATGACGACTGAAACCCACCATATGCTGAAGACACAAGTAACAATGTGAGGCAGACCAGAGATTCCATAAAGTCAGCTACAATGTGACAGCTGACTTAGAAAATAGTCTAGTCAGTCAGACCTGGGCTTCCTGACTCAACGTAACCATAATCTCCTTTTATCTTTCCGTCATCCATTATGAGCGAGCTGGAGACCGCCGGATGACGAAGCTAATCCGCAAATTGTGTGTGCGTGTTGATTTAGCTGGCAATGGGAAGCTGGATCCGGCAGTTTGGACACATCCATCATGAAACCGTTTGTAGTTGGCAGTAACGCCGAGCAGACTGTGAAAATATCATTATCTCAGGGCGGTCGTTACGTTAGGCTGAACGTATCAAGGTATCGCACGAGTTGTTTGTTCGGTTCCCTAGCAGATACCCTGTGCTCCATGGCCGCCGTGACATAGACACGGGCCCACACTGACCGGGCAGGCAAGTGTCACACACATATGTAAGTATGTGTGTGTGTGTGTGTGTGTAAATGTGTATGTATGTGTGTGCGTGTATGTGTGTATATGTGTATGTGTGTGTGTGTATGTATGTATTATGTATGCATGTATATGTGTGGTATGTGCGTGCGTATGTGTGAGCGTACGGAGATCTTCGTGGCCAAGAGGTTAAGCGGCCTGCCTCGCACTCCGATATATTTTAGCTTGTTTCCGCTCTCCTTCATTCGGTTGGAGAGTGCAGTGTTCTCGGAGACCCCTGGGGTTCGACACGGAAAGAACCGATCCATATGTGATACAGTCTGGTGCATCTGTCTTTAAACCGTTTATTCTTTGATGTTAACTTAAGCTATCAGACACCACAGCTAAATGGGAGTAACATAATAAGATAATAAAGAAACCAGGACTAAAGTTGGTGTTATAGCAGCACTAGATTGTATAAGAACACAACAAGCCAAATGGTTTGGCCATGCAACTAGGATATCAACTAACAGTATACCCCAAAAATCCAATTATGCACACACCAGGTGGAAGCAGAGGAAGATATCGACCATTTAAACGATGGACGGAGTGAATAGCTGAGTCCTTGGGAATATCGATACATGAAGCCCATAAGCGGGCACTATCCCTCTGTTTATACTTGTCCTCGACACCGCAAGAAACAAGAGGATCCAGATGAAATGAGATTAGATAACAAAGGAACATAACGTACAAACTGCAACTAATTGTATATGTTGATTGCGTCGATGTGTTCCTTGAATATTCAACATGCAGAAGGCGGGTATAGTACGCATCCACACACTTCAGTATCTGCTAAGATAGACTGAATGCTTATGGACATATCCCTTGTTTTCTTATGTTGCTTCTCTTAAACAGTAACGAGTAAGTCGCGACATAATGAGTTGAGTGTGTCCAGTTCACATCCTTATACTCTTTTCATTTATTTTCCGCGAAAAAGCCAGTGCCCATGTTACGATGTAGTATTGACCAAAGCAATTATATAATATACATATACAGTCGGAAAATCTGATCATAGAATTGCAATCTTGTTGTGAAATAACTACCATTTTCACTGAATTGCTTTGCCTCTCTGTCTTGATTTATCAAATCACATAGTTTAATCCAGAAAAATATATTCTATGTTTTCTCATCAATTACCGTCTTCCATTTGTCGTAATTGCTCACTTACGCCAACAGTATACTGAGTGTTGCTAATATACAAGATTGATATATAAATATATGCCGGACAATTTTCAAATGCCGCATAGTGAAAGGTCAAAAAAGGAGTCCAAAAGTATCCTTTAATGACAACTGGATTTCAAAGTACCATGAAAAACAATGCATCTTCATCAAGGCTGATTGTTTGCTGTAGCAACAAGGACATGTTTGTCTGGGTCCTCTAGTTCAGTGGTTCTCAGCCTGGCACTTATGGCCTCAGCTCAGGAAGCCATAGTTGGCACTGGTACTGCCACGATTAGGGAGCTGCACTGACAATGACATGAGCATGGTCGGACGAGGATTTGGTTCATGGACTCGTGGCATTCTACGGGAGGGAAAATATGGCCAACTATTTTCTATATGCACACAAGCCTGCACAATATGATGGTCCTTGCACATTGCACACCCACGACCGGTTCCTGCTTTGGGACTTTTGTTTTTGTGGACGTCAAGCGATATGTATAGGGAAAAGTAAAAAGTAAGGGACAATTGTCCGTGTCCACAGGCATATTTAGTATATGGTAAAATATAGTAAAGTAACGGCCCCTGTTGTCCCGCTATAGACGTTATAGGTATATGGTAAAATATAGTAAAGTAACGGATCTGGTTGTCCCGACATAGGCGTAATATGTATATAGTGCTAGCGCCGTATGTTTAGAAGTTTAGACTGAAATGCACTCAATAAAAACATCTCTGCTGAACTGGATATTCACATAGATGACCACGTGACCAACAAGCAAGCCTGCTAACCATTGAGTGTCATATCCTTTTATAGGTTAACATAGGGATTAACTGATGAGTTAACGTTATGTCGCCCAGTACTGAAAGTGTGATGTGGACAATGTGACGCCGGACATCTTTACTTCCAAGAAAGTTACTAGCAACCATCTATGGTTCGGGCCAACCTGGACCTAGGGTCACTGTTTTAAACATCCGCCTCGTGAATTCGAGTTATTATTATTATGTTTTATTTTGCGGTTTGCTTGCTCTGAACTCAAGCATAGCCCATAAACGTGCTTCTGTTTCTAATGCACTGGACTGAGTTTTGCGTGTGGATTAGCGTTCCTTATTACCAGTGTCCCTCGCCTCAGGCGGACCCAAGCTGACCTCTGGGTTACTTGTAATTTACGTCCCCTAGTCAATGACGGCCGGTCTCTCTGGCCGAGGGGTTACAACACTTTCCCCGTAATCCCGTTTATCACGCAGAGTCTCGTAGCGGGTGAGAGATGGGAGCGGTTCGACCCCCGCTGGTGACTTGCGGGATAACTGAGTCGGCCGCTCAGAAAGCAATGGCAAACTACTGAGCGTAATCTTGCCAAGAAATCAACAGACTGCTGAAAGATGCTGCTGTTGACAGCGATGTCCTGTAAAGGATATGCGAATTTAAAAAATAAAAAGTCAATGACGAGAAGTCAACATTTTCAGTCGAACTGAACCTGTGTAGGAGTTGAACCGGCTACCTCGCCATCAGCAGCCGATGTTTAAGACTGTAACCTCTTGAACATCTGCTGATCTCCATCAAGCGTTAGTGCCTTAATGATATTTACCAACGACCTGGCAATGAGTTGTTTGACATTTTGTAGCTGCACTTTTGTAGCTACTCTTCAAAGGGAATGAGGCTGCCGATATCATTCCAACCATCATGAGTTTCTATCTTATGACATGCTTGGTGAGTTACTGTGTAAGTATTCTTGGTTCTCCAATCACTGGCCAAGTAACACCGCCATTGGCGAACATTAAATTGGTCTGGTCATTATTCACCTTGTTACGAGCTGTCTAAAATAGCATGGGCTAACCTGTAACATGTAAACGCACGTAATACCGGCAGTCCCACAGCAAAATGCACTTTATATTCACAGTTATACTGTAATCAAAGGCTTTACAATCTTCGGCCCTCTGCAAAAATACAATGTATTCACAACCCCTCTTTTAAAAAAAAGCGGTTCTTAATCATAGTTACACTACAAAAACACTATATCCACAGTCCCCCTGCAATAAAGACACTTTATACACTCCGCCTCAAAACAAACACGCGCTAAGCGAGGACAATGAAAGCACATCCTGCTGGGTGCCCCTGACAACAAAAGGCAATGCACATGTTTATGCCAGAGAAAAGGTAAATGTGAAGAGATGCTTTTGTTGCCAGACTGTGAATTTGGGAATGGGAAAAAAAAACGTCAAAGCCACGAGCTTGTCCTTGCCTGACATTTATGAATTAAACAATCAAACAATTGATAATTGAAACAGGATTGCAGCACGTGACCGGGTTGTGCTTCTGGCTCCGATAAAACTGGGCTAGCTCTGTCCACAGGGGAGACAACTATTTCTCTGTGATGATGTTTCCTGAACGTGAAGATTGCGGAAGTTCCATGTTGCTTATCTCCCCCTACTACCTTCTGCCTATGACCAATCAAAAATAGTTATCTGATGTGTTTGTTTGCATGCCCTAGCACTCTATAGGAGCCGCTATGGTATCGTGATTAGTGCCTTCCCACTGTAATATTGTCCGGGAGTCAATCACCGGCTGTGGCAGGGCTCTAATTGTAGACAGGCACGGTCGCTGTCTACATACCTCATGGTCTTTGCAAGACGTTGCGGTCAACCCCAGGATGTTTTACTAGGCAAGTTTACGTTCAGCTGTTTGCCATTGCTTTCTGAGCGTGAAGTCACATTTAAGTTCAACGGACCGGTGTAGGGAATTAACCCATTACCCAGCCATTACCGCACAGGATGTTTAAAAGCGACCCCTTTTAACATTTTGTCCATGCTGACAACTCAGTGTCATAGTAGGTTATGAAATTTGAACTCAAACAGAACCAGCAATGGCCTAGAATATGTGACTTTCTACTTAATACGTCACAGAGAACTAAAGCGTTTGAATGCAGTATGACTGTGAATATAAAGTGAATTTTGCACTTCACATAGAACAGTATACAGTTCGCAGAGAGAAACATAACATCTACGAATAATAGCACTGAGTTAATAGAAAGCAGCATGGAGTTCATCGTGTTCACAGAGAAAAGCATAAGAGTTCTTAGAGAACTGCATAGAGTTCATAAAGAACAGCAAGCTGTTAATAAAGAATAGCATGGGACTCAGACCGAAAAGCATGAATCCCGCATAGAACAGCATGGAGCTCACAGAGGACAGCATATATCTTAGAGACAACATCATAGAGTTCATAGAGAACAGCATAGAGTTCGTAAAGAACAGCATATAGTTAACAGAGAACAGCATGCAGTTCATAGAGAACAGCATACAGTTCATAGAGAACAGCATACAGTTCATAGAGATCAGGATAGTGTTATGAGAGTAGAGGTGCTGCGTGGTCTCAAGGTATGGTGTCCGCCTCGAGTGCAGGAGGTCACGGGTTCAAGCCCCGGTGAGGGTCGGGATATTTTCACGTGGACTTCTAGTAACAAAATTTCCCCTGGTCTCTGGGTAGTGAGGTCGGACGACCGTGTGCATTTTTGCTCACGTAAAAAATCCCTCGGCAGTTCTAAATTGAAAAAGAGTAGCCTAACGGCGCTGTCCGGGCAAAATTTCGAGATTAAGAATCTATCCAAAGTATTTAAGGATCCTCGCCGGTACTACAGAGTTCGTGCACTGAGCTGAGTTTCTCCAGACTCAGGTTTGAGTTAGGAGTAGGACGGAGCACTTAATGGGCTACACCCGTGTTCCGTGATGTTGATCCGTCGACTAAACTAAACTCAATACACAATAGTTAATTTAAGAATCAACATCACTGCACTCGGAACATTCTCATCAATTATCTTCGAAAGCCACCATACAGTTTCAGTATTCATTATTTCGGTAGCATTTTGATGGATGGCCCGCCTGTTGTTTCCTCTACGCCTCGAGTATCGCCCTGACCTTCTACTCATTCTCCTCTGAGGCAATATTTCCAGGTATGGATACACACTCTGTTCAACAACCGAACAAATAAAGCATTAATCAAGGACTAAACAATAGTGCATTCTTTCAATTTCACATCACACATCACACACACACACACACACACATATATATATATATATATATATAATATATATATATATATATATATATATATATATATATATATATATTCCCAAACGTAGCTATAGAAAACACTTTACTACCACACGTAAACACTTACGCCCACTGTGCAATCCAAGATACACATACACACACACAAACACGCATACGCATAATAAACAATTTCCACAGTTTGCTTGAAATCCACATACGTTTACTGTGTTTCTCACTCTATAACACATATACACTCACTCTCTTTCTTTTTCTCACTCGCTCCCAATCTCTCTCTTTCTCTCTCTTCTCGCGCTCGGTCGCTGACCTTCACACTCTCAGGTAATGACCCACCATTATAGTCCAAGCGCCGGTGAAGAAGTAACATAAGCATGAAATGAGAAAGCGACACTGAGCCCTGACGAGTCACGACGCCTCCGAGACACAACTACAGTGTGGTCTTCCGGACTTTATTAGCATACTTAACAGTGGACTATGCCAAAGGGGCTTATGTCATTTTCAAGTGCTACAGACCGTCCTCAGTTTGTGATTACTATTGATGGCTAGATGTCAGCTTGTTCGCCCAGAGAATATATGCAATAGATTGGCTAATTAATTGGTTGTCTGACTAATTGATTCTAGGATCAGTGGTAAATAGCAAATTATCCCTAGATCGGGAAATTAACATCCGGATTGGTAAGGCAGCAACAACAATGAACAGGTTAAGAAAAAGAGTCTGGGAGAACAGGAAGCTTACTGACAAAACAAAAGTCCTCGTCTATCAAGCCTGTGTCCTTAGTACTCTTCTTTATGGTAGTGAAACCTGGACAACTTACTCACACCAAGAGAAACGTTTAGATAGCTTTCATATGCGGTGTCTACGAAGAATTCTTGGTATTAAGTGGCAAGACAAAAACACACATACTGAAGTATTGGAAATATCAGGTTGTGTGACGGTTTATTCCATGCTCAGTCTTCGTAGACTTAGATGGATAGGACATCTTAGGAGGATGGATGATGGTAGAATACCAAAGGACATCTTTTTTGGGAATTACAGATGGGTAAGAGATCTCAAGGTCGGCCTCTACTACGATACAAAGATGTGTGTAAGAGGGACATGATTGATACAGGCATTGATAATGCACATTGGTAGCAAGTCGCCGCTGAACGTGTTGCATGGAGGGAAAAGTTCAGAAATGGAATAAAGACATAGGAGAAAATTATTGCAGATAATTCACATACGGAGCGTGTGAGACGTAAGATGGTGCATGATGGTGGAAATGACCACGTGTTCACATGCACCCACTGTGAACGAACATTTACAGCGCCTTATCAGTCACATTCTCTACCGACATAGGTAAAAGTTATTATGCCTCTTTAAAGCACAAACTATCGTCTGTCAAGACGGCAAGGTGCCAATGTATGTGTGTAACTAATTGATCCATGTTTTCTATTGATTGATGTATTACAAGTCTTCTTCTGTTTCGTTTTCTGTTGTACTACAGCTTGTGTCGCTACATTCAGAGAGAGGAGGTGGATGCAGTTTTCTGTTTTTCGCTTGTTCTGTTACTTGTGCTAATGTTATATTTGATGTCTTCATTGCTTCCTGTACTCTATCTAACTCTTTCTATGTCGTCCTTTCGCCTAGTACGTCGATGTTCTTATTAAGAAATATCTAGCCGCAGTTTTATCTTGTTCCATTTTAACTAAATGTCATTCTTTGTTGTTTATAAATATTAAATCATGAGATTTAAATTACTTATATCATTAAAAAGACTAAACATAATCGACGTCTAATACACGGAGCACTTCCAAATATGACATGTCTCCTTTGGCCACAACGTCTATTTTGCTTCTTGTTATCATGTTCTAGTACATCTCACAATCTACTTCTCATGTTTCGGTGATTGTCTGTCTGCTTTAGTATGTAGCTTATCGAAGTAATGCTGATCATTGTCTCACAGCACTGATTGAAGAGTTATTAGTTTTATGAAACATAACATACCTTACTGTGACATGTGTAGATTGAGTTGCCAGAGGACCTAGTTGTAGTGTTTCTCGGAGATATATCTTGAATAATAAATAACAAGATAAAAAGGGTTTTGATTAGCACGTTTTTTGTCTAGAGGTCACTCAAATGAGCTAATCATTCCCGCAAAAGCCTTGTTTGGAGAAACATTTTTTTTTGGCTCAACCCCCACTGTGAGACCACTATGTATCTACACAGAAATTTATAAAGAAGTAAAAAGGTTCCCTTAAGGCAGAAAAGAAAACGAACTATTAGCGCCTGTACAACTGAGGATCCCTCTACTCATTATAATGTTGCCAGTGTGCTGTTCGTCCGTCACCTAGATCTCTTCTTTCTTTATTTGTCAGTATGACCTATATCAGTTCAAGTAGTCCTTCAATTTTGCAGACAAAAAAAACTTTAAAAATAACTGTACATTACATCTGTTTAGACAGACATCTACATGACAGTTTCTTGACAAAAGTGGAACATACATTCACAAGGAATTGGTTTACACCACAAGTGTACAAGATAGACATCATGAGATACCTTACAACATCTATACAGGACTTTTCACAATATGTATAACCAACCAAAAGCACTTAAGACATCACCAGAGACAACACTTGACAGCAACTGTACAAGAAATTCATTTGGGGCATGTACTTGAAACCCTGGTTCAATCATACTGTTATTGAGGATGGTGATTTTAGTTAGTGAAAGACCATTGTTCATCCATTTGTCATGTCAACACCTCAACAAGGTACATACAAAATGTACAAATATGCTAACTGCATGAAGATAACATGATACACCACCTCTCCCTTTTCTCCACCAACTAATAACTCTCATCCACCTCTCCTCTCTACCAAACCCCATCATTCTGTTTACAGTATTTATCTCTATCCTCATCTCATGTCTCTTGGGGAATTTTGGAAATCCTATCCATGGGCAACTCAAGGAAGAAAACTACTTTTTTTTTTCTAGGGTCTGTTGGAATCCTTTTATCCAAAAATTGGATGTGGACGCTCCCCTTCCCCCTT